>VUQJ01044938.1:6322-20926 GCA_015108635.1 Andinoacara biseriatus | reverse complement strand
CTTTTGTCTTTATACTTGCTTTATTGGTTGCCACCTTAAATTTAATCTGTGCCTCTTGACTGTCTTGAAAACATCCTTTGCTGTATCTTTATAGTCTGTATTATGTACTTGTGTCGATCATTAGGGTTGAAGTGCTGTATATGTAGCTAAATGTAAAGCTTTAATCACTATAACCAGCATGTACATTTGGTAAATGAATAAAGATCAAATGCCAAAGTGCCTAAGTGGTGTGAAACAGTGCAATCATCATTTTAAACCTGATTGTAATTTAAGACAAAGATGAAAAACAAAGATAGTAACCAAAGTTTATTTGATTTTGGCATTATGGTCAAAAGATATCAATATAATTAAAGAGAGACATACACACATCATCCACAACACTTTCCATCAAATCTGTGTCTCAGCTCGCTCACACTCATCCAGCCATTTGTTTCTCTCTTTAAACATACTCTTAATAATACAATTACTTGTAAAATACACACACACACCCTCTTACAAAACTCACACATTCAAACACAGGCATGCACACGGTAGGCTGCTGTCTATCTGAGGCTGTTACTGTTGGGTTGTGATCCAGCGAGGCCAGGGTGGTCAGGACTGTGGCGGTTCTGAGGGGAGTAGAAAGAGAGCTATAACACTTGAAGCATGTATCATTCATGTGGTGTTTACTACTGCTGAATGACATGAAGCAAGAGTTCATAGAGCTTACATCTCCAAGATAGTTTTAAAGGTGATGAGGACCTCTCTCTCTCTCTCATACATACACACACACAAAATTAAAGACAGTTTGTTTAAACGTGAGGTGTCTCAGAAAAGGACTAAAACTAGGCCAGGCAGTGCACGTATAGGTATAACCCACAAGAGGGAAACTAAGCCTTGATTTAAAGTTACTTAAAGTATTCAGATCCCTTCTGTTTTTATGACTGCTTTTTTTTTTTTATCAAATTGGCAATTTCCCCATCAAACTATACTTAAACATGACAAAGAGAAACAGAATTGTCAGCAAATTTGTTGATAAAACACAGAACATGGGTTCTATATACATCCTGGCAGCAACAAAAGGCAAACAGGCTGAACCTTTACATTATCTGCAGCAAAAATGACATGTTTCAGTTTCTGATTGTATCACATTTGCATATGTGTTCTTTTTGACATTAAAAGGTAGTTAAATACAGAAATGAATGTGCTATAGTGTAGTGGTTTACATATTTGCCTAAAAAGTTAAACATCCCCAATGTGATCCTGAGAGGAGACACAAATCCCTTTGGGGTCGTGTCAGGAAGGGATCTGGTGTAAAAAATCTGCCAAATCAAGTAAACTAAGCTAATTGCTGTGGCGACCCCTTGTCAATAAGAGACCAGACAAAAGTAGCTTTTATAAATTCAGAAATAACATTCAGATAATAGAAATCAAGTGTGCAAAAAGTGAAGGGACTATAACAATGAGATTATAATGTCAGTACAAATTGAAAAGTTGAAAAGCAAATGGTTCATGTAATAATAAATGCTGGTTATTTTCTGAAAGCTAGTTTTGCAACTAATGAATTCTCTCTGGGTGAAAACTGCATTAAACGTTTTGTATGACATAAAAAAATACAACAAACAGGAATGGTTCAGCATGAACAATGACAGAATTTATTAATGCCTAACTGGAGTACAGGTGGGGTTTGATAGATGTTCTTACCTTCTTCTTTTTCTTGTCTTTCTTCTTTTTCTTGCGGTCAGGATCATCATCCCTCTTTTTCTTCTTCTTCTTGGGATCAGAGTCCGACGGCGTTTCTGTGACATCAAAAAGAAACAGGTCAGTGAACTGAGATTGTCTGTACCTCTCTGCAGACATGTATGCGGATAGTTCATATCATACCTTGTGGTAATGGATCCTGCGGTCGGTGGTGCTTGTGCTTGTGTTTGCTCTTCTTCTTCGGAGGCTGTATGTGCATCAGTCTGTACTGTTCTGGGAGCTGTGAAGATGTGACGAGAAATCAGGTGTGTACTTAATATTCAAAATATGAGAATTAAGATGATTTAACGTCAACAGTTTGAATAATCAGTGTCAGCATGTTGAAAATGTGCGCATGTACTTTATACTGTAATGGACTGTGTAGTATGTACCGGCCCTGTGTGTAGTCTGAAGCCTGTGAGCAGAGCGCCAGTCAGTGCGCTGAAGGAGTTTCCACACACTGGAGGCTTATCAATCAGAGAACGCAATGAGCTGCCATCCTGCGTGCCCGGACAATCAATCATACCTGCAGTGCAGAAGAAGACGACAGGTAGGAATGGAAGAGGTGAGAGATCTCAAAAGAGAAGCGCTCAGCTGTGCTCACAATTAAATAAAATTAAATATTAAATCAGAAGACAGTCAGGAGGCAAGCAAACATTAAGACCAAAACCACAGGCACAGTACCCCAGGTGCTGACAATCAGGCTTGTAAGCATTGGAGGCAATCTCAATGCACAGAGACATATCAAGATGAGATTCTGTAACCAGTGACAATCTCACATCTCCACAGTCTGGGACCAAACTCTATCTGCCAAGAATGCTCGCCCCCACAGAGCAGCGTTCATCACAGATTACCTCCAGAATTTGGGAGTGAAGAGGATGGAATTGCCTGCCTGCAGCCCCAACCTCAATCCCACTAAACACTTGAAGGATCATCTTGGCTCTGTTGTTCATGCCAGAGTGACCAGCATAACTATGTTGGCCAACTTGTGACAAATAATGGTTGAAAAATGGGATGTCATCCCACAGCAGTGTGTGACCAAACTGGTGACCAGCATGAGAAGGAGGCGCCAGGCTGTTGTGGCTGTGTATGGTTTTTCTGCTACTAAGGCCACTGTTTATTAAATTAATAAACAATTAAAGTATGTCTTGTTTCTTCAGACTTCAGTCATTCAATCAAATAAACTCCACCAAATAAGAGTCAATATTAAATACGTTGTTTGACATTTCTGTCCTGTGTTCTAGCAGAAGAAATGGCTGTTTGGAACATTTTCTGGTAAACTAAAAAGTTCATTTACAATTTAAGTTTTATTTACAGTCAGTTGCAAAACAAAGGATGCCCAACACTTAAACTGCATAATCAAAGATCTTACACACAATAATTTAACTGGCATGTTCAGACCTGTGATTAAGGCCTATACTTGCAGAAATGACTACCAGTTTTAGCTTTATAAAATGACCCAAAATGGCAAATAATTATCATATTAAAGCTTGTGAAACAGGCTGGTGTGTGTCAGCTGCAGGATAGACTACTTGTATAATTGTATGTATGATGGCTAGGAAACTTTTTTTTGCTGCCTATTTATTGACTGGTTGAGGGCTTTGAGTGGACCCAAAAATACAGGAGAAACCAATGTAGAGCATTCATTTTACTTTACAGAATGCCAATAAAACAAGAACTTAAGCCACTACTGGAAGCTATTAACTTTTCTGTTCTCTCTCTGGTTTTTTGTGTGTGTGTCCTTGGTCTTTCTATCATCTCTATTTCCCCTCACACCTCTAAATGCTCCTCCTGGAGGTTTATTCCTGTTAAAAAGGGAGCTTTTCCTTCCCACTGTCCCCAAGTGCTTGTCCACAGGGGATTATCTGAGTCTGGCCCTTGCAACTCAGTTCTCAATTCTGTCCTTAGTAAAACTCGCGTTAAAGAATTAACTCTCAGACTGAGGCATCCAACTGACAGTGAGACATACATTTAATGGCTATCAAAATAAAGATATCTGTACACTTAGTGTCCCCGTTTAAGTGTGCTGTCCAGATCAATGAAAACGAGCTATCCCACCATAACCTACCTGGTAACTCTGGCAGAAAGTTGCTGAGCTTCTCCTTCACCTTCTTCCCACAGAACTTGTTGTAAGCGTGCTCCAGGTTGTAGTGCGTGATGAGGTTTGTGTTGCCCGTTAACTCGTTTCCCACTAAACAGACACCACATCTGGATTAGCTTGATGCGTAAAAAAAAAATCACAATCTATACTTTTATTTGTGAAGTAGATGCCCCTTTCCAAAGTGAAACTACAGGTATGATCATTCTGGTAATAACAGGAGTTGGGTAATATTTTTAACCCACGAGAAAAGTGTTAAAACTATATTTTTTGTGTTACACACTAAATAAAAACCCACCGATGGCTACTTACTCAATTTTAGCCGCTAGGCTAGTCAGCCTACGCGAGCTAGCATTGTTTACAAACTGCTTAGCAGCCTTTGATTACTATTTTTTTTAAAATACAAGCCAAATTACACACAAAGCATCCAGAAGTTATAGTAATTAACCACTACCAGGCAGCTCCCGTAGTAAGTAGAAAGGTTCATTCATAGCTCCAGGCTTCCTCAGAGGAGGCCCTTCATCCCCGAGCTGCGGTGGCATCTGACCCGCCATGGCGACTTGATTTTGCGGCATAGGCGGCGGAGGCTTCCCTGGTCCAAACCCCAGAGACGAAGAACCGGGTGGTCCCTGAGCTTCATTTGACCCGAAGAGATTTGAAAACATTTCCGTCATACCTATCTCCAATAATACATTTATATGGAACAAAAACGCCGGGTTCTTCTAGCTTATGGCCTGCTATACGTGAGGAAACTGCTCATCGAGAATCCGAGCGTCAACTACTCCGCTCCTCACTTCTGTTCATGGCAAACATACCGTAATACAGGCAACAAACACGCACGGCACCGTAATTGCAGATGTATACAGGACTATAAGCACTGATCGTTTCCAAAAAAAAAATCATCTTTATTTTCAAACAGGCACAGCAAAACAAACTCATTATGTACAGTTAAGTTAGTGGACATTTTTGAATAATTCTGAAGATCACACATCAAAGACATCAGCAGGGCAGAGAGAAGATGCCAGCCTTTCAAACTCTGTCACTGATGCCTAAAAATGAGAAGAAAAAAAACACCACATAAACTGATAACATTCAAGGTATGTTAGAAGTAGAAATCTTTTGGCCCTCAGCAGTCAGCACCTTTATCTACAATTACCAAATAAAATCATTAATGCATAAACTTAATCATTAAATTAAGTTTCACCTCTCCTGTTAAGGATAAACTAAATGCAACAGTAGGTGCCCAAGACAAAGTTGCTTAAATTTACTTTCCAGATGTATATTATGCATTTAAATCAAAACAATAAAGTTTACACTTGCTTACATACTGAATATGATTTCTCGGGGATGTTATCAGGTATAACTCGTGCTGGCTTTGCCAGTTATCTACTCTTTCTGTCTCACCTTCCACTCATCTATGGTGGTAGAAATGCGGTTTTCAGTCTGAGCAATGCTCTCTCTTCCACTCTGAACCTTCTGTGCTAGGGCAGCATTCTCTGCTTGAATCTTTTTCAGCTCCCGTCGCATGTAGGCCTCCTGTTTTTGATAGTACGGCATCAAAAAGCTGCAAAAGTCCTGCTCAGGGAACCCACTTGGTCGCCTGAGAAAACATTTGAGATAATGAGGGATTAAAATGCTTTGAATATTAGTCAGCTGAAATAATACAGTGGTGATATGCAGTGAATTGAAGAAAGGCAATATAGCTATAACATAAGATCCAAGTTACCCCTTATATCTCATGCACTAAGTAAAATATAAATATTGAAATACTTAAATATATGTTTAAATATTTGACCAACAACTGTTTCCATACGGTGAAATTAATCAGTTTAATGAAATAAACAATAAAAGTAAAGTGAATTTCAACAGTTTGGTAATAAAGTAAACTAAACTATTCAAAAGGTTGAGATTTCAGAAGCTGAAGTGTTTTCAAAACGGTTTGCTGACCATGCAGGGTCTGGACTGTCCTTGGCAGCTCTTTCTAGTTTGTCCAGCTCATTCAGTTTTAACTCTAGCTGGCCTTCTTCAATCAATTTGTTGATGTCTTCCTTCATGTGCAAAGAAAACAGAAGTTTATGTAAACAAGTGATAAAGACCAGTAGTACATCAGTTCTTGCCATCAGCAAGGAAATCAACAATAAATGTCAGTGTAGCAGTTTTCTATTTACACTTTTCATTGCCACTGTTTTTATAGACCCTTGCAAACTGGCCACTATCAGAAAGGCTGTGCACTTGAATTTTGTATTCATTATTTTACTTAACTTTAGCCTGGAAAATATAGAAACAATGCCAAAGTCATGAAATTTGTTTAGATTTTAATACAGAGTATTAATATAATGTGCTACAGACCTGTATGGTGCTCCGCAGATCCTCTATGAACTGCTTGTGAATGCTCTCCATCCTCTGAGGGTTCTTACTGTACAGTGGACGAAACATGCTGACGAATCTGTTAAAACTGTGAGTGAACAGAGTCAACAAAGTGAAGCAAAGTATGACCTTTCCTGAAACAACAGGCTTTTTACTGTAAGTAAAAATCATCTGCTGGGTATAAAACCATGTACCAAATTCCAAATGAACTTGTTTAGAAAAAGCAAGTCTGTTAAGATAAACCATAATGTATGGTGCTTTTCTTATTTCCCAATGTGGATTTCTGAAACACTCAAATTAATGTTCAGCAGGAAAAGATTATTATCCATCCATCCATTCGCTTCCGCTTTTTCCTTTGGAGGGTCGCGGGGGGGGGCTGGAGCCTATCCCAGCTGACATAGGGCGAGGGCGGGGTACACCCTGACAGGTCGCCAGCCTGTCGCAGGGCCAACACAGAAACACAGACAACATTCACACTCACATTCATGCTCTCATTCATACCTATGGGCAATTTAGATTAGCCAATTAACCTAACCCCAGTAAGTGCATGTCTTTGGACTGTGGGAGGAAACCGGAGTACCCGGAGGAAACCCACGCAGACACGGGGAAAACATGCAAACTCCACACAGTGAGAGAGATACTTGTTTACTCTAAAAACGCTGCATATACAATAATCAGAATCTTTCACCTCATATTAAAATACCTGTATTTACTGCATTATATGTAAATTTATACTCTTGGAGATATTTTTTTCTATTTTATTTTTAATCGTGGTCCTATGTTTACGCGTATTTTTATAATCTTGGGCTATTTTACGTTATTGTACTGGGGCTTCACTGGCCCACTTGAGATTAAATCTGACTTTTGACTTCGTTAAATGGCCCCACCTGTATCTTACCTGTCTGTGTCAGCATAGTGCTGTTTAAACCAGCTCTCACTTCTGTTTGTGCCCTCTGTGCAATTCGAATAGTTCACCGAGGTGATAAACACAACGAGCGATATGTTACCTGGCATCTTCGATGAACTTATTCAGGCTCTTCTGCATCACTTTGTCGAATAGCTTCATCCTCTTGTACCGCGCCTCCGCCTCCGCCTCCTCTGTCGGTTTATTCGGCATCTGTGATAAAACTTCTCCTGTAGCTTCATTAGCCTGGCTTTCAGCTGAGTCTTTTGCACCTGAATTACCTGTAGTATGCGTTGTTGACTTGCTTTCCTCCATCTTTTCAGCTGCCTCTGTTTACGTTTTTGCAGCGCCCGCCAAATCAACGGCGAGTGGCCAGCCCCAAAAATGACGAGACCGCTCGCCTTTGGCGCATGCGCACTGCAACCCGATCGCTGAAAGACTTCACTTCAGCTGTCATTTCTCCTCCAATCTCTGTCGCGGTAGGTCGTCTCCTCTGCCAACATGGGTTTAATCACGGGACTCTGCGTTTTCTTGTACCACTTACCTCAGATTTACAAATGGCTTCTGAAACCGTACTATATCACGTCGGTCCTCTTGACCGTCTCCTTCGTGGTGGTGCGAAAGACCCCCGGTCTCTGCGAGCACCTGGCGACCCAGCGCGAGGACGGCAACTCCTGTGACTTTGACTGGGTGAGCATGGTGGGGGGTAGTGTTGCGGTAATACCTGCGGTTACCTTTGGTGGGGCTAATTCAGCCGCAGAAATATGTATTAGTGAGTAGCAGCTGTCTAATTTGTCACAAAGTTGTTAAATTGTTTTTATCTTTTTGTTTTACAGAGAGAAGTGGAGATCCTCATGTTTCTCAGTGCAATAGTGATGATGAAGAACAGGAGAGCCAGTAAGTAGCCCACCCCTCACCACACACAACACACACTGTCTCATATGTAAACTTACTGATGTAAGTGTGTGTTTACACTGTAAACGTCTAGATCACAAATGTGGCCCAAACATGCATGGGGCCAATGATCCAAACCACTCAGGGAATCACAGGAAGCACCAGAATTATATGTTTATTTTTTGACCTTATTTATTGACCTTAACTTTTTAGGCAAAGTCAAAAAGGACGGTTGGTTTGTGTCTTTATTACCTGCAGCTGTTAACCTTTAACCACGAAGTCAGATGTTTAACTGTTTCAACTCCTTGATCTGATCTGTTGTGCAAACATTAAGGGGGTGGGGGGGGGTTTGATTACACACTGCAAGGTCAACGGGGTTAAGGTGTTCCTCTGCTTTTCATTCATTGTTTCCTGCTCTTTGTTTTCTCAGTCACACTGGACCAGCACGCAGGGAACTTGTTCATGTTCAGCAAAGTGGCCAACACCATCCTGTTCTTCAGGCTGGACATTCGGCTTGGCATCCTCTACCTTGCGCTGTGCCTCGGTCAGTGGTCTCTCAAGCCTCTCGGCACCCATATATATCATTAACATGTATACAAAGCATGGGAGTTCCTTATAAACAGCAGGGCAACCGTCTGTAACAACCATCTTTAAAATTGTGCAATGTAAAGTGTGTCCCTCAGTAACCAGACCTAGAAAGCACTGATTCCAGTGACACCAGTGGGTGTAAGTTTTTTAGAACAGTACAAGCAAATTACTGTTTAATTCAATCAGTGAACTGTTGTGGAAAATGTATAAAACAATCCCCAGTCTTAAGATAAACACTGATACTGCACCCACTCTTCAGTTAAAGAGGCATGTTAATGAGAATAGGAGTGGCTTTGTGAATTGACATGCCACATTAATCAGTCCTCTGCCGAGACGAGAGATAATGTCTCTTCTCCTCTGTATTTACCAGTTGTGGTCAGAGGTTTATATGCACTCATCATGAGGATAATTGTCATGGTAACTTTGGGCTTTTAATGATTTCTTTGAACTGTTCTTTTGCCAATCATTCCAAGTGGAACTATTGTGGTGGAGTTCATTTAAACTGGTTGGTTTGCTGGCGTGGAACCGCCTTTTATCCATAAGAAATTGTCAGCGACATCAGCGTGCAGAAGAGTGACCACAGCAGTGTTCTTGTACTAATTTTGATTTTATTTATTTTTTTCCAGTGAAGGTGAAGAGCAAGGAGCATGTATTTTTACTCTTAAGTCCTGCATTTTTCAACTGGCAGAGACTTATTTTTTTAAGAAAAAAGTTTCACATCTTTTCAGTGTTTGAAATGTGACTGACCTTTCTCCCTTAAAACCCACTACAATTTGTTTTTGGTAAAGCAGCAATTGGATTCCTGCCACTCCTTTTCTTTGTTGGCTGATTAGAAACTGTTCCGTGTCTTACCTGCCTACAACCAGCGCTCCGGAGTGAATGTGTTTTTATTAAGTGGCCTATAGGTGGTGCCATTGTGTAAAGTTTTTTGTTGTTGTTGTCCTGTACTAAAGAAAAAAGCTTTTAGGGTTTTTGGTAAATTTAACCTAAACTGATATTTTTATTTCATTTAAAAAAAAAATAGTTTTTAGCCTTTTTAGCTCATCAATCTGTGTTTTGTCTGCAGCATTTGTCATGACCTGTAAGCCACCTCTCTACATGGGCCCAGAGTACATCAAGTACTTCAGTGACAAGACCATTGACGTGAGTGCCCTCTTATATCAGATGACCGTTTGCATGTACAGTAGTGCCACTGATCTCTGTAATGTTAGCTTAAAAACACGAGAAGTAGGAATTACTGCTTACTATTACAGCTCCATCTGCTGGGAGTGTATTTTTTGTGGAAGTTGGGGTGATTTAGGTCTGGTTTGGAGCAGTTTCCATCAAACATGGAAATTCAGTTATATAATATTATATTGAGAGCAGACATTTAAAATTTCATCAAATATTTGACCGCCCTAACTGATGACCTGCTCAGAGCTGTTGGTTTGTACATGCAAGATCTACATGTAATTTTGTGTTCTTGACTCATTAGGAGGAGCTGCAGTGTGACAGTCGTGTCACATGGATTGTTGAATTCTATGCCAACTGGTCCTCTGATTGCCAGTCCTTTGCTCCCATCTTTGCAAGCCTTTCTCTCAAGTAAGAAATGACACCACTCTTACTCCCGTACTCTGTGTTTCACCTATTTCTCTGTTATATAGGGGATTAAAAACAGCTAGTCAATACCAGGTTTTAAAATTATTTAAATAGAACCTCAGATGAACATATTACACAGAGTCATTATTTATTTAATAAAAATTAAGCCAAACTGCAGAAGTGTTGTGTGAAAAATTTAAATACTCCCCATGATTCAATAGCTTTTACTACCACCATTAGCAGCAAAAACTCTAATAATCATTTTCTGTATGATTTAAACAATTGCTCACATGGCTGTGGAGGAATTTTGGCCCACTCTTCTTTACAGCATGGCTTCAGTTCTTTGAGGTTTGCAGGCATTCATTTATAACCATTTCAGTCAGGTTGAGGTCTGGATCTGACTGGGCCACTGCAGCAATTCTTTTTTCAGTCACTCTGTTGTAGGTATGCTGCTGTGTTTGGAATCATTGTCCTGTTTCACGGCCCATTTTCAGCCAGGTTTTAGCTGTCAGACAGATATCTTCACATGTGACTCTAGAATATTTTGGTATACAGAGACATTGATGGTCCACTCATGGCCTGTGGCTGCAAAACAAGCCCAAATCATCATCCTGCATCACCATACTTGACATTTGGTATGAGGTGTTTTTGCTGATGTGTGGTTTTTTGTTTTCTCCAAACATGGAAATGTGTGTTATGGCCAAACTTTGATCGCACCTGTCCACAGGACATTATTCCAGAAGTCTTGTGGTTTATTCAGATGCAACTTTGCAAACCTAAGCCATTCTGCCTTTCTTGTTCTAAACAAGTCATAGTTGTTCAGCCTTTTTCTAACTGTATTGTCATGAACTGTAACATGCTGAGGCCTGCAGAGGCTGAGATGTAGCTCTTCAGTTTTTTGCAGTTTTGTTTGCATTCAACAGTCTGACCTTCGGGTGAGTTTACTGAGATGTGCACTCAGAAGAAGAGTAACAGCTGTTGCGAATGTTTTCCACCTGTGAATACTCTTCCTTGCTGTAGAATGATGGATATCAAATTGGAAATGGCCTCATATTATGTAATATGTCAATTTTTGTTGTTCATCTGAGGCTGTATTTTCCTTATTTTAAGGCCTGTTAAGGACCGGATGATTTTATTTTTTTGTAGCCTTATATGTAAAAACCTTAGAATGAAAAGACCGTATGTTTTCACACAACTCGATATTTTATTTCAATCAGGGTTTCTTAGTTGGAAAAAAAACCCCACCCTTGCAGATACTTGTATTGTTTGTCAAGGGTCTCACTGTTGTAAAGTCACTTGAAATTTAAGATAATGTGTATTCCTTTGTCTTCTGCAGGTACAACTGTGCTGGACTCCGGTTTGGGAAGATAGACATTGGTCGCTATGAAGAGGTTTCAAAGAAGTCAGTTTTTTTCTTCACTCCACCTTTAATGATCCAGCATTATTTTTTGCTCTCCAGAAATGATTTCACATACTTTCTCTGAACAAAGGTATTGACTGTCTTTCTGAACAGGTACAGGGTTAGTACTTCTCCTCTGACTAAGCAGCTGCCCTCAGTACTGCTTTTTCAAGGAGGGCGGGAAATTATGAGGCGTCCAATGGTGGACAGCAAAGGCAGAGCTGTATCCTGGACCTTCAATGAGGTACGTTGGCTCATATTGTAAGAAAACACATGAACATGCTGCTTACTTACACATGCAGACAATTATGAACTTTATTTCACCCACAGGAGAACATCATCCGAGAGTTTAACCTCAATGAACTCTTCCAAAAATCCAAGAAGCTGAACAAAAGTCGTGGTTTGAAGGGAGAAGAGCAATACAACTCGCAGCCACAAGAGGGTGATGAAGAGCTTCCAACAGAGAGCAAAAAAGACCAGTGAAGAAGAGGGGCAGCATCAAGTTTGCTTTTCTCTCAACATTTCTTGTGAGAAATACACATCAAAGCTGACCTCATTTACATGGTCAAATGTGTAGATGATGCAGATTGGAGCAATGATTTGGGGGCATTTTATTACACTAAGTTATTAAAGAACAAAACTTTTTTCCTATTTTTTTTTTCACTTTTGTCAACATATCGCTTCATGTGGACTTTTGCTGCCTATATTTATGAATTGGTTTGTTTACCTTTGTGCCACTTTTCAAAAGCCAAAGTAAAATCTGAATGTAACGAACAAGAATGTGTGTACCGATAAAAGATCCAAGACATATTCACTTTCAACAGTTTGACCTTTTTATTTTGACATCTTTTTAAAAATTCTTTATAAGGCCATTTTGGATTTTTTTTTTTTTTAATGTTCTTGTTACAGATATTTGAAACTCGTTCCATTCATCACAGCCAATGACAGCAATTTTTTAATCACACGTAGAAGTATACTTGCTATACTCACATAGGTTGTTCAGTGGCCACCATCTTTGGCCAGAGCGGGAAGAAAAGTTAACACGTTCTCTTTATTTCTCTGCATGTTTTGCTGCTTTGTGCCATTTGTGTTGCTTCTTTTTCTGGTTGTCACCCGCAAATGAACTAGATGGGTATTTTGACAATAATCTCACAATAATGCACGCTAGGGAAGCAGCAAAAAACCAAAAATATAACGTAATCACATGCACAATGAAGACAGCCCGGTAGGGCTGAAAACTCGTACTGAACAGTGATACTTGTGTGCTTCAAGCGTGTACTTTCTCCCCAAAAGGATGTGCCACATTCCCCTGATATTCTACTGCAAACACTGCTATGGGCCTTAACAGAAAAAAAAAACTTTTCATAATGCCCAATTGAGAAAAACACCTGTGATTAATCCCTTTCTCTATATGGATGTGGGTATCAAAGTGAAAAGTGTAATTTTTAACAAAAAATTAGCAAATTAATCAAAAAGGTCTAATTTCTTAAGAAAAGTGTAAAAAATTCAAATGATTAGAAAAAATAAAAACCTGCTTGCTTCACTATGAATGCTTTCAAGGCAAAACAAAAACCCAATGAAAATAGTCGCCAATTGCAAACCAATCCCTCCCTACAATATTCAGTGGCATAACATTAAAATTTAATGAAAAATATACTTACTTTCTTTTTTCTCTATCAAAAAACTAATCTGAGACTGGTTTGAAAATGTGTCCAGAACTACAAGGTTTTGTTTCTCTGGTGAAATAAATAAGCCCTTCCCCGCTGCCCCTATTTGGCTGGCCATCTGTTAAAGGTATAAGGTTGCTAGCATCTTGATTGACCAACAGACAAAAACCTGTCAGAAAAGAAGAAAATAAAACACCAAAAAGACAGAATGATCTTAAAGCTACAAACAGATTTTGCATAATGTCTCTAGCATAAACATTACAAGCGTACATTCCACAAAGATGCTTGTGCTGCGATTGTGAGAATTAACATTTCTTTGTGGCTAAAAAAACCAAAAAAAAAACCAACAAATTTTAAATTTTTTTGCCACTTCAGGTGTCCACCAAATGGAACATCATACTCTTTGGACAATGAAAACTCCAGCAAAAGCTTTGATTGGCTGATGCAGCCATCATTTCTCAACAGGCAACTGATTTTTAAATTGCTTTCATGAATAATTACATACAGTATAACTGCCACCATTATCAATAGTCATCTTCAATTACCTGACAATTTCACCCAATAATAATCTGTATACATTTATATAAAACAATATTTAAAAAAAGATTTATAAAACTAAAATGATACTGTGTTTATAGATTTGACTCTTTACTCCATCACTTATCAATATACAGGCTTTATGGTCCGTTCAGATATTCTTATTGGTCAACAGTCTATAATCCTCCCTCTTTAAAATTTTACATCCACTGGATAAAGGCCATTCTTTCAATGAGTGTCAGACACCGCTGTCAATACTCTGCGTGTGCTAATGTACCAAAGTAAAATGGCAAATCACCAAATAGCTATGCGTGCTCTATAGACGTATCTGTACCCAGCCGCGATGATCCAGTCGAATCAGTCTATGGCTCACAAAGTGGCTAAATGGAGACAATTGATCCCTGTGAAAAATGAACCAGTGTCCCCAGTTACTCTTTGTTCAAATCTGAAAGGCTGGCAGAGAAGACTGGCCAGTGGCATTACAAAGATAATAAAGTGAGTACCAACAGGCCTGCTCCTTTAGTCCAATGCAGCAGGAGCCTGCAGTCATGAATAATATCCAGCTCAGTTAAGAGACAAATGGAAGTTGTCCAGTGACTTTTCCCATCCTTGTGGCAGATCATGTGGGATGTTTGTCACTTAAACCGATATCTCATATGTGGTCCCTCCGACGCCGGTTACCTTCTTCACCCCGCCCCCTGGTTTGGATGTGGTGTGATTAGCCAAGACTGGGCGAGAGGTGGATCTGATTAGACAGCCATCCGGAGGGGAGGAGCAGGAAAGGGGGGGGCAGATTAGGGATAAGGAGAGAGGGAGAGGCAGGTGAGTGGTTCTATTTCAAATATAAAATAAA
>VUQJ01044932.1:12327-27292 GCA_015108635.1 Andinoacara biseriatus | reverse complement strand
CCATGGCAGGTGCGTGCCCTCCCTGAGCCTGGTTCTGTCGGAGGTTTCTTCCTGTTAAATGGGAATTTCTCCTGCCCATTGTCACCAAGTGCTGCTCATAGGGGGTCGTTTTGATCGTTGGGTTTTTACATTTAGTTGATGAGGACTGCCAGAGTCTGGCTGGCTCAGAGGCTGCTGCTCACACAGCTTGCATTTGTATTTTTTGTTAAAATGTTAAAATATTCATAGAGTTAATTTTGAAAGAAGAATCCTTTTTTAAATAGCAGTTTTAATTTTGTTTTTTTTTTTACATTAAAAAGAGTTAATGCACACCGCCCCATTTGTGGTATATTTTATTCACTAACCCAATGAGAATCGATAAGAGAATTGATGAGGAATTGAATCGATAAGTGATATCGATAATGGAGTCAGAATCGCTAAATTCTTATCAATTCTCATCCCTATACAGGACTCACATTAGTTTCAAGCTAAACTTGGACTTAGGACTGGATTCAGGACTTGTAGGGACCTGGTTTCTCACGTCTTGACTGTTGTGTTTTCCTGTATGTTTACACGTAAGGTGAGAGTTTTGATCGTCAGGCCAGTTTTCGAAGAACACTTTCCAATGCTGACTCTCTAAACCGGCGACCCCGTAAACTGAGCCGCCGCAAGACACTTACTGGGATACCTGATAACGTCCTCCTAAAGTCTCCCACGGTCTCCGAGGTTCTTCCCGGGCAGTTCTCAACTGTGGGTCGACCTGCATCTGAATGCGGCTCTCCTCATCGACAGAGGAACATGGAGGTGGAGCAGAGCGGAGAAATAAGAAAGGAGGAGCATCTGTCAACAAGGAGGATCCGAGCCCCTAAAGGAGAGGGAATGTCCAGCCTCATGGCCTCCCTTACCTCCTCCCCACGTATTGGTAGCCACTCCACCTCCTGCTGCTCACCATCCTTGGAGATCAACACCCTCCCCCATCCGGCAACCAACTCCTCTCTGAGCTCCGAGGCCAGCTGTAACAGTGTGTCCTACAGGACTCTCAGTGCCTCCTCATCTTGCTACCAGGTCAGTTTAGGAGAACCTATTATCACAGCAATATAATCAAAACATAACTTGGTACTTCCAGAACACGGGATAGGATGGAATGTCCTACTGATGTTGGAGTCTGTGTTCTGCCTGGAACTGGCCATTTTTTTAAATTTCTAAATTTCTAAGCTGCCATTAGGGACATTTCATAAATTATGTTAAGTTGGAAGATTAAGCACATTTTAAATTAATGTTCTCTTTTTTTATTCCTGCTTTCTTTTCCAGTCACAGGATCTACAGGGATTTCCCAGCAATCTTCACCCTCTGCTGCCCTTTGATCCCACTGCCATAGTCATGCCTCAGTCTCCTTCCTCCTCCTCTTATTCCTTTCCCTCCTCACCCGTTACATCATCCGTCCCTGCAACCCCTAGTTGTGCCCTGCAATCAGAGTGGGCTTGCCCCACTCATAAGGCCAATAGTGAGCCACTTTCTCCTTCCCACTCTTTCTCCTGTTCCCCCATCATTGATTCAGAGACTCATTATCCAGCACAGGATGACCTGGCAACCACAAAGCAGGACACCCAGTGCTTCTCTGATGGTGCTTCCTACACTGGGGAGAGGTGGAGCTACAACACCCTCTCTCCTAGCTCCAGTGTCCACAGTGGCATTTCCCAGGATATGAGATGTGTTTCTGAAGAAGGCTGGAACTGTGATCCACTCATCTCCTCCGGTCGCTCCTCCCCTTCCTGCACTGATAGCAATTCCTTGTGTTCAGAGAGGATGTCCGCCTCTCCCTCGCTAAACCGGGAGAAAAGGAAGTCAAGCACATCTTCCTACTATTCTCGTTGCCTCACTCGCAGCATCTCCCTCCGCAAATCCAAGCGCCCGCCTCCTCCACCATTGCGTTCTGACTCTCTGAGACGCCGGCCAGGTCGCAGCAAATCTTCCCGCTCTTCTTCTGCTCCCCTGGTGGAGCGCAGCCCCCGCCTGGAACGCACCATGCAGCGCACACCCACCTCATCTCCACAGAAATTTCAGGATCCCTGGGTGCCCCGAAGTAACACCAAAAGACGCCAAAGTGGTTTTAACTGTGGTACAGTTTCAACCTTTGAGCCGCTAAGCCCAGTCCACCAGGCATCAAGCTCTTCTGACTCTCCTTCTTTCAACCCTGTACCAACTCATCTCAGTCCTGGGTCTGAGGAGGAAGGGCTGAGTCTTACTCTCAACCACCAATCTCCAGCCTCCTCTTCTGTGGCTGGGCTTCAGCGACTTGCTTCGCCCTCTAGTGGGTATTCCAGTCAGTCTAACACTCCAACTCCTGGCACACCTGTGTCTTCACCCCTTACCCCATCTTCGCCTCTCACAACAAGTCCCGGAGCATTCTCTCTCCCCCCAACCTCACCTTTCTCCTCTTCCTCTTCTACCTCCTTCCCCATGTCGCCTGCTGCTTCCTCACTGCCAAGGACAAGGTCTCGAGGTGAAGGAAGACCAAAGCCACCAGTGCCAGAGAGGAAGTCTTCACTCTTCTCCTCCCTCTCATCCTCATTTTCTTCAACATCTTCCCTCTCCTCCTGCACATCTTCAGAATTCTCTGCCAAACATGTTCACCTCCCTCCCCCACCTCCTCCTCCTCCTGTACTCGAGTCTCCTTTGCTTCCAGGCTCCTGCTCTCCCATTCATGAATCTCCTCCTCCCCCTCCCCCTTTACCACAGTCCTGCTCACCTGCTCCTTCTTTCACTAAACTCCCCGTCGTTCTTCTTCCTCCACCATCATCTCTTCCTCTGCCCCCTCCACCTCCACCACCTCCTTTGCCATCATTATTCCTCACCAGTCCTTCTTCTCTACCTCCCTTCGCCCGGCCTCCACCTCCCCCCTACTCCTACGCTGTGAGGCAGACCTCCCATCCTGCCTTGGTATCCACAGTGTCATTATCCAACAACTTCCCTCCTCCCCCAACTTCTCCGCCTCCTCCCTCATGTTCAGAACTTCCAGACATGCCAGTTGCTGATCTCCCTCCACCACCACCACCTCCTCCTCTCCCTCCTTTGTCTTCTCTCCCCACACCGTTTGCCTCTGTCCTCCCTCCACCAAGCTCTAGCTTGTCTCCAAACCAATATCGTAAAGTACGCCCCTGCCCCCTGGTCACTGCCCAAGCTCTGCAGGGTGTCAAGCTACGTTCTGTCAAGAACCATGAGGTCTTGCTATCCAATATTACATCATCTGATGCTGGCACTTTGTCGTTTAATGATAACCCTGGTAATCAGGATCTACCAAACAAAGAAGCTCAACAGGACTCGACTGACTCGGCTAAAGGAAATCTTGATTGCTCAACCAACACCAGTGTTAATCTAGCTGAACAAAGATTGGAAAATGATATTTGCCACATTGCCAACAATGAAGATGATATAGCTACTGCATTGATAGATAATGCTAACCTTCACAGCTCAGTCAATGCTGAAATGAACCAACCTGGACATGAATCGGATCATGATTTCTGCCACCAAACAAAAAGTGAGATGTCGGAACTCAATGAGACAGATTATAACAATCTTCAGATTCCACAAAACATTATTCATCCTGATAGCCACAGAAGTCCTGGGCCTCACCTGAGAAATGGTGAAACTCCTCAATGGATACAGTGCAATGAACAGAGGAGGAAAAATTCAGACATAAATGCTAAACTGGCTAACAATGGAGTGTTCAGTTCTGAGAGTCCGTGGGTCAGAATGTCTACCGATACTGGCAAAAACCATATCAGCACAATAAGCCAACCTCTGTCTTTTCAACAAAACATTATAGAAACAGTAATTACACATGCTAAAATGACAGAACCTCCAGAGAGAAAAATGCTGTTCGAGAGCAACAAGGAAGTGGAGAAAAATGACAAGAATAAATTACAAATGCAGTCACTCCCTGCTGCTGATGGAGATTTGATGCACAGTGATATAAAACACTGTAACAAGGACTTAAAGCCCAGCAGCCCAAGAAAGCTCTGCTCTCCAGAGAAGCCGGTTCCACCAAAGAAGCCTGATCTTTGCATTCTGGGCCTCATGGCATCGCCCAAGGCCACACGACAACCAGGTGTGTTGAAGAGCAGTGGGCAAATTGCAGCATCTTCTCCAGGACTCAGCAGCATATCACAGCTTCCTGAGAATTCGTTCTGCCCACCTTCAGACAAATATTTGACTCATAACCCACCTTCACCAAAGCACTTGCTACCAACCAGTGATAGCTCGGTGACACCTGTACACTCAATTAACACAACACCTGCAGACATCACCAAGTGCTCACCTGTCAGCTCCCCTCAGCGGATAAAACCACCAATCCTGCACAAGAAACCAGATCTCTCAGTGACCTCACCCAGAACAACCAAACCCCTCTTTGCATCTAAAACTACAGAAGAGGCTCTCACAGGGATCTCTGGGACTGCTTGTATTTCACAGACTCTGAGCACCACAGGGACCAGTAACACCTTGAAAACCATAGGCATGGGAACCACAGTGGCTAGAAACACTTTGAACGAACCCTTGGGTACCTTAAAGACCAACTACTCCCTAGGGGCCATGGGAATGTATGGAACCTGTGCCTCCTCAAGGATCATGGGGATGGATACCTGTAGCACATTAGGAAGCTCAAGGGTCCAAGAAACTACTTCCACATGGTCAGAAGGTACCCAAACTGGGGTAACAAATGCCCGCAGTGGTGATATCAAAACAAAACTGGATGATGATACAACATTTCAGAGGAGGATGATGAGGTCATCACTAGCTGAAGATGAAGAGGAAGATGGTAAAGTGAGTATGGAAGACAGAGGGATTAACACAGCAAGAATGATGATGATAATGTCATCCACCACAAAGAAAAACGACAAAGCGAGGAAAAGGAGGAAGCGAAGGCCAGGCAGGCAACTGCTAATGATGTCAGCAAAAATGGAACCCTCCCCTTCATCGTCCTCATCATCATCCTCGTCATCCTCTTCATCCTCATCTGGAGATGAGAGAGATATGACAAAGGACAGGACAGTGAAATTTAGTCAGAAGATGAGAGTCACTAAGGTCTGGGACCAGGAGTTCAGTGACTCTGAAAGCTCGTACAGTCTGATTGGTCAGAGCAGGCACTCTCTCAGCAGTGCGCTGTCCACTGACAGCCTGCGAGGGGAACTGTCACTTCCAGACCTTCTGATACAAGAACCAGGTGAACAAGAAAAGGAGAGGGCTTCCCAGAGAAGAGAGGAAAACTCAAAGGAGGCCAGCAGTCCTTTAGATGGTAAGCTGAATCAAAACCAAAGATTCCTCTTCTTAACCACTTATCTATTTCAGGTTGAGACAAGGTGTGACCTTGCTGCCCATTATATTAGCCCACTTTTGCAGATGCTTTACGTCTTCCTGCAAATGTGTTTTTGGTGAAAGTAAGTGAGCATTTTCTGTTGCAGCTGTCACCACTTCTTGCCTTAGTAAGCATTCAATAAATGTAGGTAAAGCTTATGTTTGTGCAGGTGTGGGGCGAAGTAGGCCAAGTTTCCTGTCCAAACAAGCTGCGAGAGTAGACAAAAATATGCAGGAGCTATCTAAGGTACAATATGTGATTCAGTTCAGTCAGACTGCAGCTCAACAGGAGCTTACATTTCTGCTCCAGTATCATGTATATAAATAGCGTGTGCAGAGCCCAGCAGGTATCTTTATGTCCTTAAGATAATTGTTTTTGCTCCTGTATTCTTCATCTTTTCAATTTAAGTTCAACTAATCTATTCAGTGTCCTGGATTCATTTCTATTCCTTTCCAGATGATGTCTTTGGCAGTGTTTCCGCAGATCAGATGTTCATTTCTAGTCGACCGCGAACCACAGAGGATCTGTTCACCATCATCCACAGGTAGGAACAGACAAATGCGTACTCAGCACTGGAGCTCAACAAACTTTTAAACCACATCCTCACTTGTCTGCTTGATTCCTACCTCTGCCTCTATGGAGCAGTGCTGTATGGAAAGGCACAGCGTGAATGCCCTGGTAGTTGGGGTCTGGCTGCAGGTAAAGCCTTTGATTGGTCAGCAAATGTTTAGTGACTATTAATCCCCAACACCAGCAGAAATATTTAGCTCCTTGTTATTCTCCTATCATATCTAGAAACTCACCCTTTCTTCCCTTTTCCTTCCCTGTTGCTCCAAGTAGGAATAGGAATAAGCTGTTGATGTTAAACAATTCAGTCAAATCCATGCAGTGGTTACGGAGCACTCAAATCACTTTTATCTACAAGCCTCAATGACACATTCACGCACACATTCATTCTGCAGTTTATTCTATACCGTTAAGTGCTTTCCAGCAACCACGCCCACTCACACTCCAATGGATGCATGAGGAATTATTTGGCTTTCAGTATCTTGCCCCTGGAGGAGCCAGAGATCATTGGTATTCATGTATACACTGACAGGAATAGGGTTGGAAAGGTAAATCACTGACAGACTAAGATGTTTGTTCCCAGTGGGGAGGCAGGGAAACAAGGGTGTGATAAAATCAAGGACTAGTACAAAACTATCCCCAGAGATTACTTGATTGGCAGAGCTACAATTAGACTCAAACCTCCAGAGACAAAGCCCCAGAATGTATTCCAAACAGGTAAGTGCTGCTTATTTGGCAACCTGTTCATCCTCAGACTTGCTTGTTGTTCCACAACTAATTAACTTCCCCTGTACCTTTTAACAAAAGTGTTTTCATCTGGGTTTCCTTCCTTTCCTGTCACTCTTTGCACACCTTACATTAGACATTTCCTCACCAATTTGTGCCCTTGTTGCCTGTTTCATTTTTTATCCCCAAAATTTCCCACTTGATGTTAACCTTTTGAAACTGTGCAGCCTCTAGCAGTCATGTGATGCAGCTTTGAGATATGGAGTTACTATTGTTAACCCTTTTCTGTCACATTTATGTCAGGTCCAAGAGGAAGATGCTTGGAAGAAGGGATCCAGAAGACAAGCATTGTGGCTCATCCTCCTCCTCCTCCTCCTCCCCTCCAGTGACCCCCACTGACCCACACCTGACACGTCCTGCAGCACTCAGGAGTCAAAGGTCAGCAAGAAGTGAGAGCTTCAAGGCTCTTCTCCTGAGAAAGGGCAGTCGACCTGATTCATCATCTCGAATCTCGGCAGTCGAGCGGCTTCGGAAAGATGTTGCTCCCAAGACTGGAGCCAACCTTCAGAGTGCGCCACCACCTCACATGTCATCAGACCAAATAAAATCCACAAGCCTGTCCCAAACTGCAGAAACACCTGACATCAATGCCCACCTGACGCTGGATGTTCCAGCATCTTCCACATCTCCGTGTTCTCAGAGCTTCTCCATGATGTTCGAATGGAGTCGACGGGATCTGCATCATAACAACCTCCTCTTTTCATCTTCTTCCTCCTCTCCCTTCTTCTTCCTCTCATCCTCCTCCCTGCGCCCTCGCTCCCTCACTCCTCCCTGCTCGGCCAGCCGCCGCTTTGCTGCCCGCTGCCGCCTCATAGCGGCCCCCATGACTGCCATTTTCGAAGGGGAAGATGAGGAGGAAGACGAAGAGGTTTTCGCCAAGTCATCGGGAGCTGATGGAGAACCCAACCTGGCACTGGTTGAGACTGCTTGATGGACAGGAGGGTTTGCTGATGCAGCGGGGAGCAGATGAATGTTGGACACCACAGAATACCTGAATGTAGTCGTGAATGGGTGGCACTGCCTCGGCAAACTCCACTGAGTCACACCTGAAGCATTTAACTGAATGTACTGAAGCACACTTCCCAATTTACTACATCAGACACCTTAAAGAATGTGTGTGCTTGTAGGTCTTCACATGATTAATGGTCTCAAGAAAAGAAGTTTCTTGTCATGGTGTGATCGTTTTACTCCACTGAACTACTTCATTTTAACCCTTTGAACCCAAATGCACCGACCGTGGCACAACGTACTTCAAAACTGCCACCATTTGCAGACTTTCAGCTACAAATACCGTAATACCCCTATATGACTGTGAAGTGCAATTTCTGGGTTTTCAGGGACCGCTTAAATTTTTCTGATAGGACAAACGTTCGTGGAGTTATGTTAAAAAGCCAGCTGATCAAGTTCCTTGGCTCAGCCGACTTGGCTGCCATACGATACGTCTTAAACAGCTGTTTGTGGCTAGTAAGGGCAGGAAACCAGCGCTTCAGCGGCAATAGCCAGCGTTAAAGGTTTAAAACACACTAATCTTTGTAAAAGTATCTTTGAGGCTGATAAATTCACTTTGCACTTTGTGTTGGCCGAGTGGTCTTCACATGAGAAGCTTGTTTTCTTGAGATCAAACTTTAAATATTCGACAATAGTAAAATAATAACAATAATAGTGATAAGCAGAAAATTTATACTTATGTCTTAAAGCTCCCCCAAAGTTTTCAGTAACTTCTAGTCAGTACAGACTTGTGTTGAGTTGGAAACCTTTGAGCAGCATTTATTGATATGTAATCTGGTGACCCTGAGAGGTCAAGAAAACACCAGCAGAAAACAAAAGAGAAGCAAAGTAAAAAAACAAATAAACCACAAACAAATCTCTCCTTTTTTTTTTCTCCCTCACAATGCCGATCAATCCCTCGCGTGTCTCAGTGCAGCGGGTCGGTCACATTATTGTCGCCTCAGAAACACTTCCATTAATCTTGTGTTCTTGCAGCATTTTTTTGTTTGCTGGTGCATTTGACCTCTCGGGGCCACCTGCTGATCTGCTGACAGTTATTATTTATTATATCTTCTCAACACTTTCTTAGGACTTCCTTCTGACCAGTAATTACTGCCAAGAAAATTATATGATTGGTTTATTACCAAAAAAGTTATGGACAGATTTACATGCTGGTGTTCCTGGAGGTGGAAACGAATCTTCGAAAATTTCTGAAGGACAAAATCTGACATTTCATAAGATATTCATGTTCACAAATCAAATTGAAATAATAAATCATAGATATAATCTTGATGTTCTTAATAAAATATCAAAAACTATTCCAGATGATCCACATCATGGACGGTGTGGAGGGGACTTTCAGTCTCAGACATTTTTTATGAAAGAGCAGTTTGCACATTAAAAGAAAACAAAATCATCCAAAAAAAATCCTTTTTTTTTATTTGTTTTTGTTTAAACTCCAGAGATGTTGTATAATCCTGAGCCCTCGTGTCCTCTGTAGTGGACACAAAAAAGTTACAGTTACAGTTTTAAATGGTGAAAGGTAAAACTTAAATATATTAAAATCAATTAGATAAAATTAGATGATACTATTGGGCTGTATTACTGTCTCTGAATACTTTTGCAGTCCTGCTGAGTTGATCTGAGTTGCAGCAACACTGTAAATGTCTCAGCAGCTCGTTTGTCTCATCACTGATGAGTCTGGTTTGCTACATTATTACCAGCTGCACTGTAACTAACGAGGAACATAGTTGGTCCTGCTCTGTAAATATTCGTCCTTCTCTCATCGTGTTTTCTTGTTTTCATCTTTTTACATCGTTTGCAGCTGAATCTTTGTTTCTGTTCTGTACAGCATTTGCAGCTTAACACAGCCTCAATTTTCAACCTCAAATCAGATTTATTTTTCTCAAATGAGGCAGCTATGGAAGCTTGTTTACACCACAGAAAGAAAAACCATTTATAGCTCAAAGTAGGGGGTTATTATCTCAATATTTCAACTTGGTTTGATTTAGTAAGTTGAACTTCGGAGATACCTAACTTCCAATTTTGACTTATGGAAGGCAAAATGATTTTCTGCAGTGAGAGAAGAAGCTTCCATGAGCAGCAGAGAGTAAGACTACGAAACATCAGAAGGAGGATGTAACTTTTTGAGGTGGAGTCGTTGTATTTAGAAACATATTCTTATCTTCTCTGTGTAAACATAAGAGGTTGAGATTTACTGTATTAGCCATAAAACAAGTGAATTTAACTCGGAAACTGAAACAATGGAGGGAAGCACTGTGAGAAAAGAAGTTGGAGGTGATGAATGGGATGAAACGGAGAGCTGAACGTGTGGAGAAGCAGCAAAAAGGTGGAAGTGAAAGAAATGTTTGTAAAAGGAAAGGATGAGTATGGAAATGGAAGCAATAAAGGATAAACTGATTTCTGAAGCTGTGACTTTGTCTGCTTTGTGTGTAAAGATAATGACTAGTCATTTTTATTACACACACACACACACACACACAAAACCCTGAAAAGGTTAAACTGTAGAGAGTGGATGGTTGCTGGATTGTTTTTTACAGAAAACCGTCTCAGACGAGCTTTTGGAGAGTATCACGGTGCAGTTTATATCTCTGGCCACTAGGTGGCGCTTTTTGTCCATCCTGGGTGTGCATAGACTGGATTTCCTCAAACACAAGCGTTGCTGTGCCTTTAATCAAATCTGTCTGGTGCTTCCACCTCTGTATAAATCCAGACTTTGTGGAGATTCTGTTTATGTGGTAAAATTCCTCAGAGAGTACTAGAAATGATCTCAGGGAAGATTTCACTGAGAAAGTCGACTGGACTGCTTTATGTTTCTTGAAGACCGTTGATCTCTCATCGGAAAGGCTTCTTCAGTTCTCAAACCCAATGGTGGAGAGACCCAGGTATTTAAACCCCTGTGGGCTTAGCCCCCTGGAGGTGGTTGTGACCCTCTTCGCTCCATTGTATCATGTGACCTATTGAGGTCACTGGAACAAAGGTGTTAATGGAGGTTCAGATGCCTGAGAAGGGAGCTCAGGAGAGCACTGTAAGCGGGGGAAAGTTGGTGATGTAATCCACCTCCTCTGTTCAATGATGGTTGGTCACAGTGGACATAGATGCTTCTTTTACTCCTCTTTCAAACCATCTGCCTTCCCGATCCAAAATGTGAAAACTGGCATCCTTAAACAGTGACCTTTGACCTTCAGATGCAGATGTACAGCTGAGTCCTGTCCTGTCGAGGTGGCTCTTCTATGTTGTGCATTTGTGAAGAGGCTGTTTGGTTTCTTCAGTGTAGAGGTCCGAGGACTCTTCACTGCACTGGACAGCATACATTACATTGCTGGGTCCTTGGGATGAACCAGTTTTTGGTTTAGGTTAAGCAAGTCCCTTGAAGACCATTGCGAGGTTCTTGGGGTGTTCCAGAGGGTTATGGACTCTTTGACCCTTGTTTAAAGCCTACTTCAGATAGTTTCAGGGGTTATTTAAGGAACATTATCAACAGTTTCAGGAATGAGGGGACATTTCGAGGTTTTAAGTTAGGTTCCAAGAGCCAAGGATGGGATTTCAGGGGTTGTGAAAGAAGCTTTAGCTCCCTGTCTCAACCAACACATTTTTATCCTAGGGCATCAAATGCTCCCGTTCTGTCAGATGCTGCTTGCCTCTCACTGCCATTGCCACTGGCTGTGGGATGTGACAATATTGGTCACTGAGAGATAATGGCCCACTTTTAAAAAATGACAAGTCACACAAGGAGGTTGGAGGGATGGTGGTGCGGTTTTGTCAGGAGAGCATAGTTCCTGGACCTTTATGCTAGCTTAGCATTTGTTTTTGCCTGTTTTTGCCTGTTTTTGCCTGTTTTTGCGTTCATGCGCCGGTGAGGTTTAGCCTTAAGGAAAGGTTGATGACTTGGGTTATTGTGAACCCTCATCTTGAAATAAGGAAGCTTACATATTGTTTTTCTATTGACAGCATATGAGTTGGGCGTCACAGACCCATTTCATTGCTGCCATAACCCAGTATGTCACTTACCACTGTGAAAGGGAGCCTTATAATGTTGACAAAGGGCAGTATTTGATGCCCTGGGTAATGAGAACAGATTGGCCTATACTTTTGTTATCAATCAAATCTTTACCAGTAGATCACCCAGATATGCTGAGGTTGTTCAGTAGTTAATAATCTCCCATAAAAAACCCTGTCAAAACAAAAAATAGCTAAAAGAACAGATAATTTGTTCCTCACAGTGCCAGGAGCTGTGTGTTTTTACACGGACGAGGTCAGATGCACCAGCTACACAAATAAATATCTGTATTGTCTGAATGAGGCTGCAGTTTTGGGTGTTTTTTTGTGTTTCCTTGAGGAAAAACAGAAAATTAAATGATTATTGTGTTATTATTATTACTTTTTTACCCCTGCACTTGGAGTAGAAAGACACAAGGCATTTTATTTACGAGGTTTTTATTGATGTCAGACTGGTTCAGGCCTGAGAGCGGGACACGTATGACTGCCGGGCAAAGACATCGAGCAGCAGGTTGGTGGTTAGTTTGGGGCTGTGACCTCAAATATGGAGGAATGTGGAGTTAAGGTACTTCAGGTTTACTGAGCTGTAATGGGTTTGTGTTGGTTTGTTCGGACAAATAGTTTACCGTGACCCCTGACTCTGTTTAATCTGTGTCATTATGAAGTCCCGATTGATTGTTGAACCAAAAATATGAGCAGTTTTGTTATTTTGTCTCTCTATTAACTTGTTTAGGTACGGATATTTTCTTTTTAGGCGTTTCAGTGTTGAAACCATGGGATGACCAGTCATTATTTTCTCTCAGCTCTCTATTATATCTTATGAACACGTTTGATCGGGCAGTGTTGCCTGTTTTATGCCTTTTTCAAAAACATGTTGCTGGTGCAGCCAGTTTAAAACTGTCCCACACTTGAACAGGTTTTAGTACTGATTATTATTATTATTATGTAGTAGTAGTACTAATAGAAACTCACACAGACAGATTCAGTGGGCTTCATCTGCCAAATATTGATAATTTTTTGCAGTTTCCTTTCCAAAAGCCGCCAACGTCAGCGGTTCCAGGTTCCTGGTTTGAGCCCAGCAATATTGTGGCACCATAATTATGGTGCCAGTTTTTTTTTCTCTTTACC
Organism: Andinoacara biseriatus; assembly: GCA_015108635.1. Lineage (NCBI taxonomy): Eukaryota > Metazoa > Chordata > Actinopteri > Cichliformes > Cichlidae > Andinoacara > Andinoacara biseriatus. The sequence continues at coordinate 14,472 of VUQJ01044932.1, read as the reverse complement.
ACCAGCACCAGCCTTTTTTTGCTGGAAGTGGAACCATATTAATGGTTTAAAAAAGTTTTGGGATGTTTTCTGTCTCTTTTTGTGGAAGTCATCCTCAGTCTCTTTGGGGGTGCCATGTCTTGTTGCAGTTGCTTTGAGCACTTCCTGCCATTCCAGTAATTTCCTGTCTCGTTATGGTCTGTATTTGCCTCTAAGCAGACATTCCTTTGATGCTTTTCCCACCAAAACAATGCTGGTGCAGTGCCAGTTGTGTTTTGAACCAAAAGACAGAAGAACAAAAACCAGGTCTGATGATGATGACAGCCTTTGGCTTAGGAGGTAGAATGGTTGGTTTGCTAGTTGCTGTCCGCATGCTGAAGTGTCTCTAGGCAAGGCAATGAAGCTAAAATTTCTCCTTGCTTGGCAGCTCTGCCATCATAGGTGTGTTAGTTTAATAGATGATTAAGAGGCAAAAACTACAAAGTGCTTTATGAAGCACTGAGGTGAGAAGGCGCCACATAAATGCAACCCTTGAATGTTTGATTGTGCAGACTGAAAGCGAGTGAAGAATCTTCCCACATTTTCTACAACTGTTATTCTTGGATTTCACCTTAATCACATGTGGTTAAGAATTTGGATAAATGTCCTGTGTGTGTGTGTGTGTGTGCGTGTGTGTGTGTGTGTGTGTGTGTGTGTGTGTGTGTGGAATGATAACACGAAATGAATCTGGCAGAACGGAACGCTTTCAGTCATCTCACTCATCACAAAGAAACTGCATCACTGCGAACATGACAGATGTCTTCATCTGTTTATTCGTTTAACAAGTGGGCTTTGATTCGCTCTTTCTGGGTCCTTTCAAATTTCTGTCTTGCTTCTTAGTATTTTCTGAAAAATCCCATCCAACTGGCAATCTTTGATAAATAAGCTGGCCAGATTTCTTAATCTTTTGGGTTTTCTGGTGTTTAAGTCTGCAGCAAAATAGTGCACAATATTGGAGAAGATTCCAGAGCTTCTGGAGTGCTTCTTAGCATTGAACTGTAGGATCTAAGAAGCATACCGAATAATAGAGTTCAGTATGGTTAAAAAACTAAATAAACCCCTATGCTGAAGCAAATCATGGTTGACCATATTCATTATAGCTGATGTGCCTCATGAGGTCTACGAGAGGAAGTGACCTTTTCAAAGAAGTTGGCTCAGTGAAAGATGTTTTGGATAATAGTTACGATTCCAAATGGACTCATTGGTGGCTCTAGTGTGAAATGTTTTCCAAATGATGATAATCTGTGGCTTTCTGAAGGCCTGTGACGATCAGTCTGTCCGTTTGTGGAGAGGAAATGGGTTTCATCACATGTCCCTTTGTGGCCATTGGGCGTATAATCTTCGTGGTGCATCAAGGATGGCCAGAGGCATTACTGTATGACGTCTTATGTCAATAAAAAGTTATGTGTAAGTTTTTTTGTCTTCATTGAATTGGAAGTTGTGTGCTAAATTTTGGGGATTTTGTCAGTAGGTTTCTGATCTTTCACAGTTTCAACCTGAGGAATGATTTTCTTCATGTTTTATATGAAGCTTTAGCGACTGCTGAACGTGACTGGATAGATTTATTTAGGTCTTCATTTCTGTCACAAATTTAGAGTTTCAGACCCGGCGGTTCTCCAAGATTCAAATGTGTTAAAGCATCTCTGGCTTTTTAGAATAAAAATAGATGAAAACATGGTACTTAAGGCATCTAAAGTTCCCCTGAGTCTTTCAAAGGAGGTACAGGAAATCTCGAGGGGTCGTGTGTATCGAATTGGGGAAGGTCTTTAATGTAGTATACAAATTTCTCAAAGAAGATCCAGATGCAATGATGTACAATCAGACTTTTGAGTACACACCCAGACTCCTAAACTTTATAGGCATTAAGTCCTTATGGGAGTCCAGAGGGCCGTCTGAGAGCAGGGCCAGCAGAGGCTAAAAGGTTTGAAGTGTTTTTAAAGACTCCTGTAATGGGCTCCTTGGGGAGGTTCCAGAGGTTCTTGGAGATGTTCCAAAGCAGGGCATGTAGTAATAACTGCAGTACTGTGGTACAGGTCTGGATATGTACTAAGCGGAATTAATGACCGTGAGAAAACTTTGTCTGCACTGCAATGACCTGCATGAATAAACAACTTTCTCTTGGAGATG
>VUQJ01044931.1:45815-56223 GCA_015108635.1 Andinoacara biseriatus | reverse complement strand
TGTTTTCACGGTTCAAAAAACAAAACGCAACCTGGATAATAGAAGATTGTAAAAAAAAAAAAAAATCTACTTTCTGTGCAAATGCAGAACACAGACAGTAACAACATAACTACAGACTTATATAAATCAGGGTCATGGTGACACAAACACCAGGATATGAGCAGGGTCGCATGAAATATGTCTGCTGGGCAAGCTGGGGCTCAGGCTAGCAACGCTTGCAATCAATTTTTCTCCCAAAACAGTTACACAAAAACTTGCATTTAACTTCCACTGCAGAGTGTCTATTAAAACAATACAAACTTTTAAATGATCCTTTTGACCTTGTTTATCCATTCAAATTGATTTGCTTTTACTCATACGTGTTAATGGGATCTAGATTAAAGCAAACTAGCACTGGCCTACAGTAGACTTGATAATTTAACAACCCATGTAGTGGCCCTTATGCGGCCAGTAAAATCCCATTGCACTTATTCTTACTCCATATCCAGCACACTGTTAATGGACACACACTTGTATACTCTCTCAGACATTTACTCATAAACAGGTCAAAGGAAGGAAAAAAAACCTCCATACCACATTAGATTAATAAACTAGTTGGTGCCCTCCATAAGTCCTCCACATAGTTCTTGGTTCAATCCATATTTGCCACTAAAGGTTATCTACTTATATACACTGTATTAGATATGCAAACAGCTTGTTTCCTTTGTAAAGGCTTCAGGCATTTCATCCACACTGCGTAGTTTCTGCAGTCAATGAAGGACTTCATGACTTATTCTAAGGCCTTAAAAAAATGTATGCTTAAACTCTTATAATGGATAATTTCCCATATATTCAGTGTAAGCCACAGCTCAATGATGCCTATCATGCACGAATGCCTGCACTATGATGAAATAATGTTTTCCAGTGCATGTTAATTAAGAAACTGTTCAATTGTACTGCAAACTTTTTGCAGTCAGAAAATGTCTGTAATTGAATTTAAACATATATATAACTAAAAACAAACAAACAGGTAATTCATTATGCATCTGCAATCTATGAATATAGATGCATGATATATGATGATACATGATGTTGTTCAGGGCACAAAAGTATACAAACCTCAGTCAGCAACAGTGGGCTGCAGTGTGAACAGACACATTCAGTATGTAAGAGTTGTTTATCAGTGCACTCTCAGCAAGCAAACATACACAACGAGACCCCCAAAGTACAGTTTTATAACCTTCAAAATTAAAAGGGTAACCTACTATGTGTGTGTGTGTGTGTGACTGTGTGCGTGTGTGTCTGTGTGCGTGTGTCTAACTCAACACAGCTAACTGTTTACACCACAGTTAGTAAAAATAAATAAATAAATTGCCTGTATCCCTAATGTTTTCCTGAAATCTCAGAGCTGCCAACAACTGTGTAAATTACATCATATATTTATCAGAGGGCACAGCATTAATCTATAGTTTATATCTCCTGGTTTTGCCTGTGGGGAATTAAATGCACCGATTTTGTCTATGCTCAGCTTTAGCTTCAGGACGTACTGCCACTACATGGGTTGTACTGAAGAAAAATACACAATGTTATTACAATCTGTCCACGCTTGCAGATGATCTCTCTCCCAAACACACACACACACACATACACACACTTAAGCTGCGTACACATCATGCATCGCTTTGAAACTGCAAGTCGGTCGCTCACGGACATCCCAGGTTCCAGTCGCCAAGGTGACCCGCTAATGTATTTACTAGCAGGTCCTATGTCAATCAAAGCTATTCTTCACACTCACTGGTAGTGTCTTCAGTCGCTTGCCTGAAAGTTTATCGTGGGTCCCACCCATTTCATGTCGCCAGCAGTTATTTCACCCATGGGCGCTTAAAGTGGCCAAATGTGATTGAGTTTCTACGGTCTCTGGTTGCCATGTCGGTGTAAATTACTTCCAGTGTGTACACAACTTTAGAAAATACTCACACAGGCACACACAGAAAGACCCATCTAACTGCTAAAGCCATATCAGAGGTACAAACATCACTTATACATGCTGAGTCACACAAAACAGAAGGTTTGAAAAAAAACACACATTCCAGAAGATGCACATATATATCCCAACACACACACACACACACACAAAAACAGCTAGAGGGGTGCTTATTTTGTTTATGCTGCAGTTCCTGGAAAGGTCTGAGCTCAAGGCGGCGCATTACTTCAGCTTCAGAAAGATGACTAGAACTGGTCTGACTTGCTCTTAATTTCGGTCTCATCCCTCTTTTGCTTTTATTCCTCATCATTCTCTCAACCATTATCCATTAAGTTTGTCTGTCTTCCTTTAAAAATGCGTCAAGGGAGGGTCAGGAAGGACACATACATATTTGGCTGTACTAGTTGTAGAACACACACACACACACACACACACACACACACACATATTTAGAGCTACAACACACACAGAAGTTGGGTCAAACTGTGTCAGTACTGCACTGGAGTATTATAATAGTAGTTCAGCTGTAGTAATTTCCTTCTTCTGTTTCATAAGATTATCTTCAAGTTAAATTCCTATTTTTTATTTCACCAGCAAAGCACAGGGATGTTCTTTTATGTGCTAAAAATCCAATCCATCAGTTGAAAAGAGTTCAAATATGAGAGTGTGTTTAATAACGGAAACAGGCACAGACACATATTCACAGGTGGCCATTAAGCATTTGATCTTCCCAGCTTTCTTTCAACAGACGCTTCGTGTCATCAGTCGGCTGACAAGCCCTCAGGGTACTGCTCCTTCCTTTCAAAAAAAGACTTATTTTAACGATGTGACAGAAATACATCTGACTCAGAGATAAATGGAGAGAAAGAGACCAAAAAAACAAGACAGACACACAGCTAGAAATACAAGTTCAGGCCACTCTGCCATGTTTTTTATAACTGTTAAAACCATATCAGATATGCACACATTACATGTATGTTAAATCACTAAAGATGCAAAAAAAAAAGTTCAGCTAACAGAAGGAAAATGTTTTTTAACAAGACAAATCGCTCCCCTACAGGTAATGCTTCCAGTAACCATTCTAAACAAAAGTAAGTCGATAGTTAATAAAAATTTAGTTGATAATTTCATTTATTTAAAATTTTTAAAAATGAGTTCCTTCCTGTTAAGCAATGAATGATCATTAATAATGTTTAATAACTGGTAACAAATTGGTTTGTAGAACATCTGCATGGTTATTGTTAAGTTACAACTAATGTTTATTTAAAAAAAAAAATTAAATAAAATTAAAACATTACTTGGAAAGTTTGCATTACTGTTTACAGTAAAATCAAAATGTGCTAAGATGGTTGATTGAAAATCATTCATTTGATTAAGTTAGAGAGTTTGGTTTCAGGTTTGGCATGTTTAATCAGAATTTAAATGCTAATGCAAAAGACAAATATCTGGTATTGTGACATTCCTTGATTGTACTGATTATACAAGAGCACCACTGAGCGGGTGCCAACGCTCGGCTGTTTTGGATTCAGGGGAAGTTACGGCCAGTTTTTGTAGCTAACTTTAAAGTTTTAGTGGAATTTCAAAGTCAAAGCGGGGGATAAATAAGTAACAAGATTAATGCATTAGTGGTCAGCGCCACTAGATTTATAATTATAGTTTATATGGCACATGTATGTTAGCTAAAATATTACAGGTCTGTTGATTATTCAGTATTTATTTCAGTACAGTGGGGTCCAGCTCTTTACCGCCTTCTAAAATCACTGCAATGTAAATTGATGAACTAATCAGTCCAGTCCTGGCTGCAATCTTTCCAAATCATTTCACACTGATGACCTTTTTATAGCCGAGCATTAAAGTGCTTAAAACACTTCTTAAAAATAATCCAGTTCAGACTCCCGTGCAAACTTGCCAAGTATGAACTAGCAAGTACGGAAGTACTCCGAGTATTGAGAAATGGCCAGGGTTAATAAACTATCATCAAAAGTGTATACATGACTTTTAATCAGTTTTGTTCCCACAGCAAAACTGTAACAAACAGTTTGGCAACTGTGGCTTTATATCTGCAGTACATTTAAATTGTCATGCTGTAGGCGTTAGAAAACAAATATATGAAGAAAAGGTGTGATAAGCTGTTATTAAACAGGCACAAATGAATAACAAATTTACAGAAAAAAAATTACTGAAGGTGTATACACTGTAAAATGCACATTCCACACTATGATTTTTTTTAATAATATAAAAAAAGATTGAATTTTTTTTTTTTGACAAATTATCAGTGTATCAGCCTCTCCATAAGGCCTGTTACTAGTTAGAAAGAGAACAGCAACGCAATAAGAAGCATCTTTGAAATGAAGAAACAGTGCTTACAAACATCACGGCTTTGAAGGCACCATTTATTTAACATATGAACTCCTGAAAACTGAACAAAGCATTAAGCATCTCTCCTGGTCTGTGAGATGAATTTGAAAACCCTACATGACATCATCATTGAGTTATCATGTTCACAAGAGTTTAAGAAACCTTAACCTCTGACCTCTCCCTTCAGGTCAAGGTCACCAAGATTCAAACTCGTCTGGGATTTTTAGTAAATGCATCAACACTCTAGGTCAGTGTTCTCGACAGACGAGGCTCTGACAATACTTCGACTTTTTCTTTGAAACAGCCGAGCTAATAATTAACCTTATTATCTCCCCAATATTTGTGTGTACAAGATCTAGTCAATAACTTACAAGTTTGCAATACATGACAGACTAACACCCTTAAAGTAATACAATGCCTCAAAACCGCACAATAAATGTGTTTATAAAGCACAACCGTGAACCAACACAGGCCAAGCCAGTGCTTGTGTACTGAAACACCACATCTTGCTTCCTGTGCCTTTCTAAAGTGTCAATTAAAAGCAATCAGACCCAGTGCACAGAACAGTTACTTATTCCATGAAAATCACAATAACTTAAGCTATCACTCTTGTGTTACTGAAAGTCCACGTAATGACAGGGTGTGATAAAGAAACTGACAGTGCGTTTGAACCTCACCTACTCCCATTCAGCTTTTTATTTGCTTCTTTACAGCCATGAAATACAACCATGGGTGAAAATAAATATCTGATGCATTCGAGAGAAAGAGAAAAATCCCTGATGCTTTTCTATTGTTTAATGGGCTGAAAGTTTTTTTTCACTGGCGCAACTTCAAACAACTTTACCGCACTTCAACAAGCCTGGGCTCATACGGTGCAACATACACAAAAAGACGAGCAGCCATCAAGGCCAAAGAACACAAGAGATCATGAGCCGAATGAAGAAAAGATGAGATGGCGCATAATGGCATAGCACTAAAGATGACAGAAGTAGAGAGTACAATCCAGGGTTTTCAATCAGTTCATACAACAGGCAGCATTTTCATACAAACACTTACAGACTCATGAAGGAGAAGAACTGCAAGAACTTGTAGGGAAAAAGACAACTGTGCACACTCCTTTCAACTCACTGCCATTACAACATAGAGACTAACCATCTTTAATACACGCTACATTAAATGTGCGCCCAATTTTACACTTTTTTCACACTACAACACAAAGTAAGCACACGCCTTAAGAGGTGACACTTCAGATTTATCGTCGCCATCACTACAAATGTCTCAAGTGAAAAGGTAGGTTCGAGAAAACCCCTGTTGGTCCCCAAAAACCACTTCTTTTAATGCACCTTTAATCTAAATGACTGAAGGTTCCAGGTGAATGTCACCGCACTGCAGTTCACCGTTCTACTGCATCTGGTTGCCAAAGCTTTTAGATCCGTGCCTCGCCCATGCCTGTTAATTACAGCTATTTATTAGCCCCAAACACCCAATTAACAGGCCTTCAGCACAACAGGCAAACACACTAATCTATGCGCAACACATTGAGAGACAACTCCACCAAATATTATGAAGAAAAATTAAAACAAGAGCTACCTCAAGAATAAGTGTCAAAGCTGTTAAAAATTCTCTTTGTTTTCTTCTATTCTGTTCAGTCCCATAAATATTCGGTCCATTCTTCTTCCTGAGGTGTTTTTGTTCTTTTGTCTCATTTTCTCCTCTTCAATCTGTGGAAGCTCGACCCCCCCCTCCCCCCTTTAGCTTTAATTGACTCATTCCTTCATTGTCCAAACCTGTCCAGTGTTTTAACAGAGCCGTGACTAATGATGCTGGGTTGACCATTTCATTATGACCACATATGAAGAGTCCATAAAGTCACCACGATGATGAACAAAATTATGTGCGGATATTTAAACATTCCACCCAAAGTAAATACGATTCTAAAATAATGAATCAACTTTAGTTGTAGTGGCAAAATGGCTGAAATTAAATGAAAAATCATGCTGAGAAATAAAAGCCACTGATATAATGTATTAAGATGTACTGCAGGTGGTCCACATATAGTGTCCTTTGTCTGTCATTTAAAAAAGACATCTATTTGATTTCTAACAAGCGACATGGATCAGCTCCAGTGTAGGTGACTGCAGCTTTATATTTGGGCCTACAAGTTACAAAATTATTGATTAGACCAATTTATAGCTCTACCATGGCAACACTGACCATCTTGATCAGAGAAATATTCTGGAAGTGAGTGAGGAAAGGAAGTACCGTATTCTCTCTTTCCTGATTACATCCTTATAGCAAATGTTTGTGAAGGTGAAAATCATTTGGGGGAAAAATGACAGTAAAAAGTATGTTATGGAAGAGAAAAAACAACATTGGGGTGTAGAAGGTAGTGAATCAGTTTTTTTTAAGAAAAGAACAGACTAATGAGAGCCTCAGCATGATGACATGGTTAACCACAAATTAGGCCTAATGAATGATCCCATCAAAAATGCAGAAAATTTCTGAAAACAACAATCTTATTATAATTTATAATCTAACTTGAGATAAAAAAAAATACTTTATACGTTTCGCAGACATGTCAGATATAACAACTTGGGAATAATCCCTGTCACCCGAACCCATACAAAGAACATAAGGCAGTCACTATTTTTAACTGCCTTCATTTAAATTCTAAAATCTTGCTTGCACACACGCACACACAGGCACTTGCTTGTACACATGCACACACACACACACACACACACACACAATGCCTGCAGTCAGTTAATATATCACTTATCCCCCCTACTGTGCCCCAGTTTCTGTAAGTCAGTTATGAGAATAAGGACTTTACAGCAGTGATCCTATACACACAGCTCATTTGCAGGGCCATGTGAGCAGCATGTCTGTATTCTGTCCTGAAAATTTTTCATCCTTAGCGTAAAGTCACTATTCTCCAAGTATTGTAAGATCTCAGTGGAATATTTGGCCAACACCTCCTACTTTCAGTCAATTTAAAATAAAATAAAATAAAATAAATGCATAAACAAATAAAACAACAGAGTTGCAAAGCCTTTATGGCTGGGCGATTAAAGAGAGATTTGATTTGGAGAACAGCTTTAATGGGCACAAGCAGGATGCACGTTCTGGCCTTTCTGTGCGCCAACAGGTCAGAGGTCAGATGCTTCTAAAAACAATTTATGTAGTATGGTCAATGTGGGCAGCATGCCCAGTGAGGGGCTGCATAAAATCACACACATCACACAGCAACACTGAATCATCCACAGCTTTTTTACCTTTGTGCAGTCCCAGCATAAAAATCACACACTTGTGATTGATGCTCTTAGACTTCATCGTGCCTTTACCTAATGAAAAGTAACCATTTCATGCAATACCAGAGGCATTTTTAGAAAGTTTAAATAAAAGTGTAAAGATGTATTCTGACTGACAACAGGGCTGCTACTCTCCCCACCTCTGGTTTTTCATGCATGCACATGATACAAACCATATTGCCAAATATAAATACTGCATGGTTTTAACAGCAACACTCTTCTGTTAACTATAGTGATCCTAACTTAACTGAATTGAGATCATTTTAACAAATACATACCCTGTAAACATACACTGGACAAGATAAAGGTGCTTCAACTACCAAGCAGAATCAATAAGCAAATGCAAGATTTCTAAGTGTGTTAACATGCAATTTACAATGGAAGATAAGCTTACCAAAGGCCCATGAAATTCAAAGATAAAGTGACTAACAAAAGAACTTGTGCAGTATGCGATGTGTACAAGCAAAGAGAATTAATTATAGAGAAGGGCTGAGTTTATCCTCTGTCCTAATGAAATGTGTGCAACTTTGACTGTGTAGTACTGTGATAAGCTGGGATTTAAGTAGAAAGATTGCATTAAATAACCTTAAAACACACATAAAATCCACACACTACATAAGATCCAAGTAGTGATTTTCTGTATCTGGGTCCATGTGCTAACAATTCGCCAGCTCTCCTTTAGTTTAGGAGGATTGCGCGTCTTAGATTAAACACGAAAGGATTTCAAGGTGAGGTTGAGATTCACTGGATTTTCCATTCTTAACTCCTCTTTAAGAACACTGCACATTAAAAAGCAAAAGAAAATAAATGTAAATCCCAGCAGGGTTTTCGGCGTGTCACCATCTCTCTGAATTTACATTAATAAGTGCTCAGACAATTGACATTCTCGCTGTCTGGAGTATGGACTCAGTGACCCCACTCTGACTTCTAATGGTTACAGCTGATTGTGGAATATCTAAGAGGGCAGAAATGTCACAAATTACCTTGTTGCAATGGTAGCATCCTATTTTTACACATGCTTCCTGTAGGCAGCATTATTAGAAGGCATAGGATACATTTTCACTGCTATGCAGATGATACCTCACTGTATCTATCCACGAAGTCAGATGTCACTGCAATAACAGCTTCATCTTCATTCACCTTTTTTCACTCTGCATTTACTCAGTATTAATCTCTGGCTCTCTTTCACAGCATGTCTTTTGTCCTCTCTCTCTCCCCCATCAGCCCCAACCGGTCCCAGCAGATGACTGCCCCTCCCTGAGCCTGGTTCTAACGGAGGTTTATTCCTCTTAAAAGTGCTTCATCATGTGATTGTTGAGGTATTATTGTAGGTTCTTTACCTTGCAATATAAAATGCCTTGCATGCACATACTGACGATGGAGCTGTCAGCAGTACATATGAAGAGGCAGGAGACGCTTTCTGGAGGACAGATTTTATTTCTATATTTAAATGTCTAATTGCCAGGTTGCTGGCCAGCTGTTAATTTAATCACTACAGAAAAACATCAAGACACCAAAAACGTGCCCAGTCTAATAAGTCAACCAAAAGAACAGTCTACAACCAGTAATAGTACATACTGTATAAGCAAGCAGCTCAGTTTTAGGGCAAAAAGGGATAATTCACCTATGCAAACTCCTGGACCCTTTAACTTGAATTGTACTTTTAATACACAACACAGTTTACATTTTTTGCATTCTCCTCAGACATCTTAGGATGTTACAGTGGAACTCGACAGTATGAGCTGTGACGCACAACCCGGTGAGTAAGTATGCTCCTGGTCACACTTGTGATCTGATGTGCCACCTTCAAGGCTTGGACACCACAAGCTATGCCACTGGGAAACTCATAATTAGCATCATAATTAGAAATCAATTAAAAATCAATCAAAAATGTTTCACATCAGGATGATGTCTGTCTTTGTATAGCAGCAAAAAAGAACCCTAACTAGTTTTTTAAAAAGCCACAAAGAGGAAAAAAGTGTATTTTCACAGAACAAAAAAAACAATGTAACAATAGAAAAGTTAAAGGAACGTGGCAAGAAAATAAAACACCATAACCAGTACTGCAGTCTCACTTTTCTACTCCCTCCTTGTCTTGTCCTGAATAGTCAGTTAATTAACAGGAAAAAGAAGGAAAAAAGAAGCATGGCAAGCAAATGTCAAGTTTAACAAAGATGGAGGTTACCATTTCACAACAATGCAAAACAACAGCAGCTTAAAAACTCATTCTAAGGAAAATAAAACCAATTAAAAACGGCAAAAAGGGGAAAAAAGAAAATGCTAATTGTTTGGTTTAGTAACAGACACAATATGAGGGGGGAAGAGACGTGTTGTATAGAGAACTGTGAGAGTAATTAGAATTTTTTTCTTTCCTTCCCAATGATAGATAACTCTGTGAACTTCTCCTAAACAAAGCAGCACTTTGGAATAGCCAAAGGGGGACTTTATTAATGTGTAATTAAGCGTTTTATTTTCTGCACATGCCTTTATTCCCTTTTTGGGCCTTCATTATGAGCCTGTTATTTAGCTGCATCTACCTCCCCTTTTATTACTATAGTCCCTGTTTTTCATCTGTGGCTGCGCAGGTGCAGTGGACCATGTTGACAGCTTGTCCCTCCTCTCTTGCCACAGGGAAAACTGTCACCCCTGTCATTCAGGCCTATGAACACAGCATGGAGTGAGTGTGTGTGTGTGTGTGTGTGTGTGTGTGTGTGTGTGTGTGTGTGTGTGTGTGTGCGTGTGTGCGTGTGTGTTTGTGTGTGTTCTCAGGAGATGA
>VUQJ01044931.1:24389-39246 GCA_015108635.1 Andinoacara biseriatus | reverse complement strand
CACCATCCCTTCATAACTTTTACCATCAGTCTGTATTCAGTGATCCTCGACGCTGTGCGTGCGTGCGTGTGTGTGTGTCTGTGTGTGTGTGTGAGTGAAAGAGAGAGAAAGCGTGACTGTAAGACAGATGTAACTGCAGGTAAGGATTTATCAAGCCCCTCTGAATACTCAGCAGAATTTGTTTCTGTGCAGCACCACGCAAACACACACACACACACACGCCAACAAACAACAACAACAATGTGCCAACACTGACTCATGCAAACAAACAAAAGATGTACACTCGTACGGATAAAGGTACAAACAGAGGGATTCAAAGATCAATATAAAAAGAGACAAAAATGAGATAAAAGCAGTAACATGAGCCAGAAAAAAAAATGCTTTTAAAAGATACAAAATTATGAGAAAAAAAAAAATCTATTCCCAGTTTCCTGTCATAACAGGAAGAGGTGGAAACCTCAGCTCATTATTTGTAATCCTACAGCTTTGTAATTTTCTCAAGCCATTTTACCTGTTTCTAACATTTAGGTTAAGAGCTGCACAAAATTCCTTTAAATCCCCCATCTATCACGGAAAGCTGCTAAAGAAAACTGGATGCTGCTGTTATTCCAGCTCTGTCTGTGGGCCCTAGAACAGGAACTGCACTCTTAGCTACAGCTAAGAGTCTCTAAGCTCAGAGTCTGAAGCTAAAGATGTGTAAACTTTACAAATGTGAAGTGAGATGAAATTTAAATAGACCATGGATGATCTGTAAGCACACATTATTGTTTACACTTTGAGACTTTATTTAATTACTGTAACATATCAAACACTGAAACCTCAATTTAAATCTACACTTAAATTATAAAAAATATTTTCAAAAATGTATTTATTTAGACAAAACAAACAACTTGCCAAGACCTTTGGGACTTTTTTTATTCAGTATTTCTATCAAAGTATCACCTTAAAACAAAACAAAACAAAAACACCAATTTCAAACCGTGCAGCGTTGCACTTCCCAGATTGTCATTCTGACCTCAGTTACAAATGACCTTTTTTTTATTTCATCTACGTTTACCAATGTGCATAATATGCATGACTTTTTCTGTGTGCACAGGTACGTGTGTGTGTAGTCTGTGTGTGCGGGCATGCCCATGAACGTGTGTTCAAAGTTAATTTTGCATGCTGTTGAGGTTGTGTTAGTGACAACCCAGCAATGCAAAGCCAATGTGTGAGCATGTGGACCTGTCAGCATGGTGATGATGAACAATGGTTGTTATCATGACATCCATCTGCTGTCTCCAGAGACTGATGCTTCATAAAACCAGAAGTGACACTACATGAATGTAGCCACTTGCACTCATACACAAATTCACAGGAGCACTGGAGACACAAGTAAACACTATACAATTTTCTCATTAAAAAAAAATACAATCTCATCTAAAAGAAGAGTATCAGCACAAAGCTCACAAAGAATTACTCTGACCAAGCTATGACTCTGTGATCATTAACGACACCACCTGAAAGGATTCAATATTGGGAAAAGGAAATAACAGCCGCCTTCAGATAGACAGTTTCTGCAACTTAACACCGAAAACTAATAACAGGAATTAAAATGGTTTATTACTCATCGAATGACTGATTTTATATTTAGAACTGTTATGTTTTTGTGTGCATATTGTTGCCTTTTTCAGGCTCTTTACCAGTGCTGTACAAGAGAAGCACAGGCTTTCTGAGTATTTTGTATATGATTTGCAATTCGATCAGCAAGGCCCTGCACTTAGTTTAGAGCGTTTGTGCTGATGCAAGGCAGTAGAATTTAATGTGGTATTATTATACCAGCATGCCCAAATGAGTGTGTTGTGGGGCAAGGTAACAATGATCTTGCCTATACTGAATATGCCTCTGGTCACCAGTATGTGCACATTTGTCTTTCCCTAATGACAAACAGATGTTCATGATACAGCGCTCCAGTGTTATATTATCTATAGTCAAAGAACCTTGGGCCTAAACTGCATAGTTGCATCCGTGAAGGATTTACACCTCCTAAAGCATAGCGCAGAGTGGTGTTTGTGACCTTCCTCTCTCTGCAGAAGTTCCTAAACTAACATTTTCTAACCATGTTCCAGATATGCCACAACTTTTGTTAAATAACGTGTATAAAAGGTATATAATGGATCCATCCGTCCATCCATCTTCTTCTGCTTAGCCAATTCAGGGTCACAAGAGTGCTGAAGCCTATTCCAGCTGTCATGGGGTGTAAGGTGGGACTAATAGAGACAGACAACCACTCATGCTCACATTTACATCAATTTAGAATTGCCAGTTAACCCAACCTACGCATGTCTTTGGGTTATAGGAGGAAGCAACTGGTACTGGTAGAGAACCCACGCAAGCATGGGGAGCGCACGTAATATAATTCATTCTTCCATCAATGCGTGTAAGCCACCCAGGCCTGAGGTACCATGAAGCAGAACCCCACCAAACTACGCAGCTCCCTCCATGCTTCACAGTTGGGATGAGTTTTTAGTGTTGGTGCCTTTTTCACCTCTAAATATAGCATTGTTCAGAGGCAGAAAAGGTCAATTTTGTCTCATCTGCTGACAGAACGTTGAGCTTTGAGAACACTAAGTATTTTTTGAGAGCAATGATTTCCTTCGTGGTGTCCTTATAGTACAACAGCAGCTCTATTGCTACAAATGCCTTTGCAGACTGCTGGATATCCAAGGCTTTAAAAACTTTTTTTTTTTTTTGCAGTTTTTCTAGCTTGGGAAAAGCTGCAGGAAAGTATAATGCTTCTTCTAAAGAAACCAGATTTTATACACCTTTGGGTTTGTTTGTTTTTTTTTATGGTGGAGCACATCTACAACCTGCATTACTAATCTCATTCTCTTTAATGGAACACCTGGTTCCAAGTAGCTTTTGGGGAAGTCATTACCACACAGGCTCATATATTTTTCGAGCCTGAGCTGTAAAGTGATTACTCAATGTGTTCAATAAAGCATGATAAGTACGGCTGTTGCTGTGTCATTTGTTTAGTCAGGTTATTGTTGTCTCTAACTGTGACTTAGATGAAGATCAAACCGAATTTTGCGAGTATTCAATGACGAAGTCTACGTCATTCCAAAAAGTTTCCAGAAGTTTTCCTGAAATTGCACGCTTCAAGTGCAAGCAGCAAGATTTAAAGTGTTAATGAACTGAATTAATTATTTCTCTGAATTTAAAAATGACACTTTATTCAACATCAAACAAAGTTGCCTTCAGGGATCCGGAAAAACCTACTTTACTTTTCACACATTAGTATTGTCTTTCCCTCCAGCTACAACAGGACACTGATGACCTATACATGGGGGGGAAAATTCATTTGAATTTGAAGGGGGAGAAAGTATCATTAAAATGCAATGTCTTCTATTATTAGTGGGCTAGGAGCTCATTAATCAATGTAGGCCTCCCTAGCCTAGACAGCAACTTAACCATTAACTCTACTTAATACCTGCTAGACCGTCTTTAACCAACTGTTATTCTCTCCCCTGTTATGCACGTAGGAGCGTCTTGTCGCAAATGCAGACAGAGACGGGGGGAAAGCGTGAATTTGTCTCAGTGTGTCCATGCAAGTGTTTGTGTGTCCAGGCATAGATAAATGATAGTGAAGCAAGAAGATGGAGCTACTGGTGGCTGGCCAGCTGTTTTACTTTGACAGCTGCTGCACTGGCGCCTCGTGGGTAATGGAGTTTTTAACCAATTACAACCTGGGGAAATTAAAAACACTGTCCCATTAGAGTAGCTAATCTTTCTCTATCACTTTGTTCTTCTCTTTCTCTCCAGCAGCTGCTCACTGTAAAACTCGTCCTTACCAACAGACATCCAAACACCTTCCACTTAGCAAGTTCATTTATCAATCCTAAGTTCGAGTCACCTGGGGATGATTAGAGGGATCCAAGCTAATAATATTCACATTCCTTTTTTCTCAACATGCTACTTTTCTCTATCTATGTGGCCTCCTGTTCTTTCAATTTTCCTCTACTCTAAAATGAATGTTTTCTCATATGAAACCTGCAGACCTCACAAAACAGCTGGACACTGAAGGCGGATAAGCTTCAATCGTGACTGTATTTTTCTAATCAAATGTGTTGAGTAGAATTGTGGATGTTGTGAAGGAGGACGTGCAGAGGGTTGGTGTGACAGAGGAGGATGCAAGAGATGGAAGGTGAGATGGAGGCAGATTATCTGCTGTGGCGAAGGGAGCGGCTGAAAGAAGACGTTGTCACCAGTACAACACAGTAAACATGGTTTTGTATTATAAGTATTCTTAGCATTTTTCCAAAGAAGTAACTGAATGCAGCACATCTGCTCTTAACCACAGACTTTTCCCCAAATCCAACTCTAAGCGTGAAAATCCTCATTACCTAATATCAGCTGCAACATTCAGGGGGCTGCGCAGAACCCCCACACGCATCACAATGGACATGCCCCTTTATGTTTTTCCTCTTTCCTTCATCCATCTCCCTTTCAGCATTTCTTTCTATCTGTTCTCCTTTCTTACATTCTCTTTATCTAAGGCCTCAGTTCCTAATCCATCTAGTTCTCCATCCATCCCTCCTGTGGCTATTGAACACAGTTGTATTTCAGACAAACCATCTGGTGCACTTTATTAATGACTGACCCTACATGGCTTAGATGTCGTCTAGCTACCACAGTTTGCTGTATGTGTATGTGTTCAAAACCAGGTGCACGCTGACTGATGCAGTGATGCTGTGTGCAGCTCTAACCACCGAAGCAGGTGTATTGTTTACAGCGACACGTGTACCTATTTCTCGCCTCTTCCACGTCCTTAACCATTCTTTGTCAAGCACAACTATATTCACTTTTAACTTGTTCTTTAACCTTTAAATTGCCTATAAATAAATGATATTTGAAATGTATAAATAACAGTGCTGTCAAGGACATCTTATTCAAGGCAATTAAATGTGCATTTCTGTTAAAGTGGGGCAGGCCAGTTTGTTATCGTCTGTGCTTTTGTGATTTTTTTTTCAGTACACCTGACAATGCCAGTGAGTCAGTGCCTATTTGAAAACAATTTAAATCCTATATTTAATTTGAAATTGCACAAAGAAAGCAAATTGGATGCTCAAACTGACAAATCTGAAAACTATACAGTGATTGTGAAATTAATGCTATAAATGTGCAGATAGGTGTTTGAGCTCAATTAAGATGGACTGAGGAAAATAAGTCATGGTGGCCACATCCCCAGGATAAAGAGGAGAGGGAACATCCACAGTATGTTTTCTGTGGGTAGTTTAAAATTTATCACCCATATGGGGGTGCAATAATGAACAATGAACAGAGCACATCAGTGAAAGTAGCAACAATGCTTGCCCATATATGCAGGTTTGATGACATGCAGTTAGGGCTGCACAATGAATGAAAGTGGAATTTTTGGTTTCCTGCAATTAAATGAAAATGACCAATGCTGACAATGTGTGCACACCAGAAGAATGCAAAGCAAAAAGCAAATTAAGCGCTCTCCAAATCACTGACTGACGACGTGCCTGGATGTGCCAATCAGTTATTCAGTTATTCCAGGTAATCAACTGAAATACATTAAGAGTTGGAAATCCTGTAAAGCAAGAGCTTAAATTTAAAATGTGTACGGGCTGCAGTTAAAAGAAGAAGTGATGCAACCCAGCAGCAAAGAAGCCGCCGTCCCATGTTTTTTTCTGTGTTTTTGTGATGCCGTGCAAAATGAAATTATGTTTTTCTTTGCATTATTTGTTTTACTTCCAATTTGATTGTTTTAAACAAATTTAAAATGTTTTTAAATCAGGATTTTACAATGTCCCGAGCTTTTTGGAAACAGAGGTGTTACAAAAATATGCTGATTTGACAATTAAAGGCCTGCATACAAAAATCTGTAATATGTCACATTTCCACACTCAAAGAGCTGAATGAAGTCTTGGACTGATCGTGCTCTAATACAGACACAGACAATAAAAGTCAGATAAGGCTGACAGAGGAGAAGGAAAGAAGAGGGAGATAAAGAAGAGGAGAAACAGCAATGTGGTCGTGTCTGGGGATTGATCCCTCTAGGACACAGCCGGCTTCTCCTCAGAGAGTCAGGAGAGGAAGGCGAGGAAAGGGAAAAAGAGAATGACTTATGAAGACACTCCACTTGAAAGAGATGTGTCAACACTTTGATGGCATAGAGTGAGGGAGCATAAATGCAAGAAGAAAACATGGTATAGAGTACAGCATATGAAAAAGGTCAAACCAAAGAAAAACGAGGTCAAAGAAAATATTTCAGGTAAAAGTACAAACGCAGGTAGCGCACGTGCAATGGCAACACTTCAATAATGTGAGAGTTGTTGCATTTTGTTGCACATTTTGTCCATTAAGTTTGGGAACACAATCCTCATAGTTCAAAAACAAAAAGATTTTTTTGCCTCTTGCTTTAAGTTTAAATCCTGAAGGAAAAGTCACAGGGCATCTTATTGTATAATGAACAAAGTGATCGTAAAGTAAAACTGCAAAGCGGAGACTATAATACACATCAATGCTTTAGCTCATTATATAAGAATTTCGCTCTGCCAAACAATGTAGCTGAGAAATCTACGAGACAAAAGGTCAAGAAAACGCTGCTGTGACTGAGTGCGATCGGCTCAGTCTGTGTTGCTTCTCACTCACTCCCTCACTTACACACCTTTGCAAACAATTAAGATTTTATTAGCTGTTAATTGTTTTATTTGGCAGCAGATGGGAAGATGTAGGAAGCTAGAGAGGATATGTGTCACAAGTTGGGTGCTTATACAGCGAACAATAACAGGTTCAGATGTGACTGTAACCACCATTAGACAATGTGTTAGCACTTCAAGATTCAGTTCTCTAGTGAAGTCGAGAGAAAAATGCTTCAGACAGTAAATGCTTATTTAAGAAGATTTTCAGCTATACAATGTCTCCGAAATGCAGGATAGTGGCTAGATTTAGTTTCTCTCCCGGTCACTTCGCTCATCTGAATCTAGTCCTCCGCACAGAGTTTGGAGGCTTCCCACGATTAGTGATAAAGTCATGACAGATATCGAAAAAAGGCTTTTACATTTTTAGGTGACAGTGGGCCAACGCTTGCTTCTTTAATTGGTGCGTGTGTGTGTGTGTATAACAAAATACTGTGTGTGTGAAAAGGTAAAGTCAGTTGGGCTTACAATGTAACTGTCAATGAAGTCACATTTCTAACGTTTTCTCAAATGAGCATCTGATCAAAAAAAACTGTCAGTGTGGACTCACCACATGTGCTGGTACTTGCTCCATCTTGGCAGCAGGTGTACCGGGTCGGGGGTAAAACTGGTTGATGAAAAGACTGGGAAATCGATAGGCTTTTACTAAGTCTATGGTCGCTTGGAAGTCTTCCTCGGTCTCACCGGGAAAGCCACAGATTATATCTGTAGCAATTGTTACACCAGGGACTCTATAAGAGAAAGAAACACAGAGACATTTAGGTTGGATTTAAATGTTTTTGTCATTTCCTCGCTGAAAAATATTTATTTTAAACAATAATCGTTTCTTGTTTTGTTTTTTGTTTTAAAAGGGTCTTCATCTCTGCTTAACCTGGAGTGAGGAACAGACTGGGATTTGGTCTGTTTTAAAATAACTGCTACTATAAGTTTATTAGTAGCCACATTATGTTTTTCATTAATTTGAAAAGGAAACTGAATGATGCTTTTAATCCCTCTCAACCCTGTTTTTGTTCGGTCTTTAGTGAGGCAGAGTATACAATGTCAGCAGCCTGGGTAAACATATCTGTATCTACTGAGTAAAACACAAAATCCGGTAGCATCTCTATTTCTGTTTACATTGCCAAAGCAAACACTTTATTACATTTTTTAAAAAATGTTTGTGAACAGTTAAATAGGACAAAACCACAAAATACAACAATCATGAAGCCAATCAAAAATCACAATACATTCTCTGACTGCTGAGCACCACCTAATAAATACACACAATTCTGCTCAGGTTTGTAAATCACAGACATTTTTCTACTGCTGATACGTACCTGCGAACTATCTGAGGCACTGCAGCTTGAAAGGAGGCTGATGCCTCTCCCCATGGACTCAGGAGGATTCAGCCAATCAAAACCTAATTAGCAACCTCTGCTACCGATCATTAGCTATTGATTATTGACTGGCTGGCTCATTGGATTAATCGTGGCCAGTAGAATGTTGTGGGAATAAATGCAATGATTTCTTCCATGTATTTTGTTTGTATTGACAGCTGTTGGGTGACTTGGAAAAGAACTCCATAGGGGGGTATGCCAGAGGGCATACTTGACATTCCCATTGAGACCGACACTTATATGAACATTTTTGCCACAAATTTCTACGATAACGCTTAACCCCAAAAGGCATGCATTACTATTATTTATCATTATTTTTCCCAATTAACTGCTAATTACACCAAAAGCCTAAATTAGCAATGAGAGAATTTGAAAGACGAAGCAGTTGTCCTGTGTGAACATTCAGGAAAAGGTTTCAAAAAGGACAAAAAATAAATTGAAAGTATTTTATATTTAAGTAAGCCAAACCGTTGACTACAAGCTTTCTATCAAAGCACTGCAAGGCATACAATGGAATCAGAGCGGTGCACGAGCACTCTCATGTATCAGCACCCTGTCACAAGAACCCAGTATGTAACAGACAACTTACCAGACAATTAGCCTTCTGACTATTCATGCCTTCAGTCCCCCCCTCCACTTTTTCTTTCTTCTCACAGATAAAAGCCTCTCTCTGCTACACAGAAAAACACTACTATGAATGCAAAGTATGACTATAAGGAGTATTTTATCTCTAGCTGAAAACCCATCAAGACTACAAGATATTTCATCAAAACACACAAAGGCATATTAAAGAGACCCACAAAGAGAAAACAGCTCAACAAAGATATTAAGAGTGGGAGAGACACTTTCTCTGCAATCGACAACGTGATGCATCTTTAATTACATTAACTTCCTGCATCTGCAACCCCATGATAACCTCTGACCTATTGATGAGTTCCAATTGGCTGCTGGTCATTAATATTAAATAATGGCTTGCAGGCACAGGCATCCTTGACCTCTTAGATCTGCCTGACAACTACCCTATGGAAACGGGGAACTCCATTTAAAATACCATGCAAGGAATGGTCAAATGGCTGAATAAATGAATAATTCTCGATTTTTCATTGAAACCAACTCCTTGGATCTTCTGAAACAGTAGTTCTAACCCCTCCCGAGTATTTAAAACAAAATTCACAGTTTAATCCTTTATCTTATCAGCTGACTGTTTAAGGCCCGTAGCCTCCTACAGTAATAAGTCAGGTAAAGTGTTCGGAAAATTAGAGCGTATAATTACCGAACCCACTGATAGGTGGGGGGTGGGGCTTATGTTTTCGCTCTTGTTGGTCTGACTGTCAACACGATAAACAAGAAAATTATGAACATCTTTTAATGAAAATTTCTGGAGTTGTTGAGGGTGGTACAAGAAACAACAGATTACATTTTGGTGTTGATCTGGATCACCATCTGGATCCAGGATTTTTGTAAAAGGAATTCTTTACCGTTGTGAGATAGAGACAATATTCACATATTTGCGTCTAGCCTTACGTGGATAAGTCGGAATCCTCTAAAAAGAATTTGGGTGCAACATGTTCTGTCATACAGCAAAGTTTTATGATGATCGAAGGAGGAGTCCAGATCTAATGATCCAGAATGCTGAAAGGGTCAGAAATTAATTTACTCCTGTAGAGTAAGAAATAAAGCCAGTGACACGTAACTAACACCAAAACATAGCTGAACCTGATGGAGTATGAAAACACTGGATGGTATTTATTGCACCGCAGCATCGGCACACAGAACATTTGGTTTGGCTTTGTGCATCACATGGGATCTAATCACACACGCACAAAAAAAGCTCAACTCTTAGAAGGATAAAAGAAAGCCTAAATTAAGTAATTTGTTGCTATTTAACACTCTAGCCTATATATTCCCCGCGAGCTGTTTTATTACTGCCGTGGAAAGGAAGGTAAATAAAATTAAGAGTATGAACAAACCCTTTTCCCCCTCTGGCCTCAATAGATAAACATGCCTTGTATCTTCAGAGGGCATGTACATCTAATTTACTATTGCCCTTGGGTAGTAGTGGCAGTAGGCAGTAGGTGCTTTTCATTTTTGTAATAGTACTAGAAACTCGCATTGCTGCTGTGAAAAAAATGCACAATTCAGGCCAGGGGTGCAAAATAACAGAAGAAAAATGGAACACCGAGGGAAAGAGCAGGAACTAGTGTGAATCGACTTTTGTGGCTTTTCCTTTGGTAGAGGAGAAGGTAAAAAAAAAAAAAAATATGTGCGCACACATGTGTCATTTTGACACCTCTGCCTCCTCCAGATCTAAGGGTGACAGAGGTGTGATATGTGATACTAATGAACAAGAACCACACTGATACTGTCCTTGTTAAAATGAGAGAGGAGAAATGGATCTTGTTATTGTTCACCTTTCAAAAACAGAGTGTGAGAGAAACAAAGAACCAAAGATAGACCCACAGAAAAAAGAAGAAAAAAAAAAAAAATCAAGAAAGCTGTAAAATTACATTTCAGCTCAACTTGCTTTCAATTAAACCGATGCAGAACAGAGCTATTTTTACAAACTTCAAAACCGAAACACCGGTTTGTCTTTTTAACCTTGAAATTAACATTTGCCACAAAATACTGGAATAATTTAAACAGCAAATGAGACATGCGTATGTCTTTGTGTTCTTAATAAAGCCTGCAAGTTTTTGTACCCATCCAAAGACTTTTTTTAGTTCTATTTTACACCAACGTACCTGGAAAACACCCCCTCCCCCCAATATCTTAATGTTTAGTAGTAGTCTGACTACAACTGTTGCTTTAAATTTCTTGTGCATTTTAATGTTAGTAGACAGAGAGATCTGCAAGCCGATTTGCCAAAAACCATGAAAGCAAAAAATAGCATGTTTGGTGTGTGGAAAGGAGATAACAGACAAAGCAGAACAGGATCGTTGTGTTACCATTTAATAGCGATTAAAGAAAAGCTCACAGAAAGTTTTCTTTGACAAGGACATTTTTAAAAAAGCCATGTTCAGACTATATTGTGAAGGAAGCATCATGCAGCATTGGTTAATGTGGTAAAAGTAGGGATGTTTTTCCCGACCAATTTCTTAGTTGACTAAACAAGGGGGAAATTATTAATTATTGATTAGTCTAAAACTAAGAAACACTTTGATATCAAGTTAAACAGGGCTGTTTAATGGACAATATCAAAAACTGTCTGAACAAAGGCATCTGAAACCGCTGATACTGTAAGTAGCTGGAAATGCACACAAGGAAATGACTGTGTTTCCCGGGAGCTGCACTTCAGGCTACGTTGTAAAACGTCAAAAAATGACTAACAATATTAGACCTAATAAAAATATCAGGCCAAGATTAACACAGTTAAAGCATTTTTCTATGATATCAGGGCTGCAACTCTATTTGGCGGCAGATCGCTGCGTAACATTTAGGACAACACTTTACCACACAAGCATCAATTAAAATCTTAACAATTAAGCTCACTGACTGGCACGTCTGGTACCGACTAGTGACAACAGATTAGTCGACAAGTCGTGCACATCCCGAGACAAAAGCAGAAGGGGAAAAAAAAAAAATCACCATATAAATTTATTTGAAGTTAAAAGCTAGAGGGGTTTGTATATATCAACAAAATGTAAAGGTAGAAAAGTTACATGTGATAATGTCTTAATACTAAAGCTCCATATGTTAAATTCAGCAGCATTTAGATAAAGTGTTACTCTTATTGGCTCCTCAGTGCAATTTAAACTCACAATAAACATATATTTAGGGTACATGAAGGCCTACATTTAATTTGATCTCCATTTGACGAGGTCCCAGACCATGAATGATGTGATGCAATGGAGAGCAAATGAATACCTTCTGAATACATTACACATATGTACACCTGAAGAGAAAAGAAAGTGAAATATTTCACTGCAGCAGGCCGTCAATCGCTGCCCTAATGACTAATGGTGAGATTTCTGCAGGTGCTTAAAAGGCGCTGCTGAAGACGCTAAAGCAAAACATGAACTGAGGTACAAAAACAGGTGTGTGTGTGTGTGTGTGTGTGTGTGTGTGTGTGTGTTCTCGCTATCATTTCTGGTCCTGCTTCACTGGGGCAAATAGACAACATCCCTAAAGACAGTAGCGTCCATTAGCTATAATTCTAGTGATAAAAAACTGCAGATCATCCCACAGTCAGGCCCTAATCACTCTGAATGAGCTGATTTAAGCTTCATAAAATTCACCATCAACTCTCTGTTTGCTAAAGTCTTCACACATCCAAGAAATGTGCGCACGAGTCCACAGCAGGCCTTATCACCTCATATATAAAATAAGTGTATATTCAATTGTAGAGGACATGCCTGTGAAGGCTGCCCGTTGATAAAATCAAGGCATGATCACTGGGACAGAAAAAAAAAGAAAACACAGCAAGCGACAGAATAAGTACAAGATATAAGATGATGATAGGTGGAGGGAAGAAGGATAAAAGTGGAAGAAAGACAATCTGGGATGGTAAATATTTACCTCTTCATGTGTGGGAAAGAGACCATGCCTGCCATCTGTGCTGTAGTGTGTGTGTGTCTGTGTGTGTGTGTGTGTGTGTGTGTTCTCTGAAATGATAATGTTTGGCTCACTGGGGCTCCTGCAGCGTAGGAGTCAGAAGGTGAAGAGACAGAGATACGGCAACGAGGAGAGATGTAAATTATGCACTTTGACAGATTTGTTGTTAAAAACTTTCAAAAGATGTCCTGAAGAAAACTTTTCACAGTCCCGCATACAATCACATCAACATGTAATCTGACAGCGTAACTAGAACTTGTAATTGTGTGTGAGCGAAGGGAGAGAGCAGCAGCTGTAGTGCTGCTGAAAACTAATTCTGCTTGAGAATGATGGACTCGTAGCATATTGCGGCAAAATTATGTACAGGTCTGACATAAGCAGTGCTGATGTGGACAGAAAAACAGACACGTAAATGCTTTAGACTTGGCAAAGGGGTATTCAAACTAAATCAGACTTTCTGTGACAGGTGTGTGAATGATCTTACATACACTCACTCTCTACAAATGATGAGCTTATAGAGCCCCCCCCCAAAACTGCAGGATCAAACTAAAGAACACAAAAGGAAGTCTGATGAATATTGGGAAGGATATTCTTTGGGCAGATGAGAACAACGTAATTTTGTTCAGCTCGGATGGGCTCCAGCATATTGGGTGAAAACCTGGCCAGGACTGTCGCAGTGAAGGCGAAGTCCCCAGCTGTGAACGTGCTGATGTGGGGCTGCATGGGGACAAGCATCAAATACTGTGGCTCACCGTATTAGCATGGCTCAACCGCTCTTTCCACACTGAGGATGTTTTTACTTATTGCTATCCTGAATGTAAACTCTTGGCATTAGAACTAATGAAATGACAAAGTTGAGAAAACTATGAATCCCATGATATTTCAGTGAAACTGCACAGGGATCCACTGACTTCCTCACTCACTGTTAGAGACACAGAAGGAATCTAAGAAAGAGGACAGAATAAGGACACTTGTGAGGAGTGTAAGTAATCACTCAGACACTTAAGTGTTTGATTTAGCTGTGGCAGCTCGAGGTAATGGCACTGTCATGTAGCAGCTCAATTTACAGGGAAAGAGAAGGAGAAAGAGGCCCGCACGGTTATCACTCACTTTCCTCACCCACTGCCACTATCGAGGATGAGAGGGGAGGCTGTGAGTACCAGCTGAGGACATGCCAGGTGACTGAACAGATAACAGAAGAGTTACAGACAGATCAACGGGAACAGTGGGTTTCTCCGTGGCCCTAATATAAACTCTAAGTTGAATTTGCGGCCCCAAAGGAGTGCACTGGGATGCAGGTAATGTTGTGAATCCTGCAGGTAAGACAAAAAAACCCCAAAAAAACCCCAAGACAATGAAATAATATTCACAATTTTTTTAAAATCAAAAGATCCAAAAGGATTTTAAAAGAAGAGGTTAGAGAAAACTGTGTCGAGTTTTAGAGCAGGGAGGTGACAGAAGAGTCACTGGTTAACCGACAGAATGGGAAGGGAGACAGTTTCGGATGGCACGAGAGGAAACTGTCGGAAAGATTTTCGCAGCTTGAATCTTTTTCTGCTTTTCTTTTCCTCGAGTCCCTGATTTCTCTCAGTCTAACATGCGGGTTGGACGGTGGAAGATGGAGTGACTTTTTTCACATAAGTGAAAACGCTACATGAAGTCTTTTAAGGTGTGTAAGCAGCAATTTCCGTGACAATCGGTTTAACATTTTGGGAAAAACAATAACGTAAAGAAATTATATTGTTTTTATTTATGTAATATCTCAATATCAGCAAATTTCTTATATTGGATATTAGTGCAAATTGGTTGTGTAAACATGCTGGCTGTGGTGGTCTCCTGGCAGAGTAATAAAGTTATTTGTCTTTAACCCTGCAGTGCATAATAACCTCTGTCTTTCTTTGCAGCAGGTCATTTATAAAGATCGAGGTGGCTGCTGTGGAATGAATGGTGAGCCAACTAAATAATGATCCCACTGGAGTCATCTGTAAACTTTATCATTTAATGAAATAGTCTGAACACAGCAGAGCAGAACTGCAGTTCAATTTAACACACGCGCTTACACATGCTGGCACGCACACACTTCATTAGCCTTGGAGAAGGGTAATGAGAACGCACACATACACATTCCATTAGTCTGAGGGAGGAGTAATAAGAGCTCACAGACACCACAAATCCATCCATTCACACGCGCAAACAGTTATTTTATACACGTCTAAGCACAGA
>VUQJ01044931.1:6347-21502 GCA_015108635.1 Andinoacara biseriatus | reverse complement strand
TTTTTTGAGGCAGCCCCCCCCCCCCCCCGGCTTTCAGGGGCTTTAATATGTAAATGGGATTTAAAGTAACGCATTGCTATGACCTGGCTCAAAAGCAGCAACGTAAAGGGGATACTGACACCCAAGTTTGTAGAAACACTGGGTTTATCTTAAATTACTTGGTAATCTCAGCTGTAAGTGCCACACAGAGGGCCATGATGGACTTGTGGCGAATGCATTTAGCCAATCTCATGAATACCTTCATCCACACGTCATCAGGTGCAACAATTAGCATTTAAACCTTGGCAACATTGAGACACACTCGCACTGCCACTGAGGTTAGCAGGGGTTGCAGAGGAGTGTAACAGTATGTAAAAGAAAACTGTGATAGCATTTCTGAAGGGCACCGTCTCCATTTAAACTCTCAGCTATAAATAAATCAAGCTTAGTGACATACACGCAAATTGTAAGTTGGATAGATTTGCATAATGCAACGAAGTCTGCTACAAGCTGACGGCTTGTTACAGAGTATGCAGGAGGCAGTGCGCCGTCCTCACAATTCAGAAGCAAAATGCAAGCTACTAAAAAAAACACGTGTATTCTGCTGTACAGCGGTAAATAAATATGTTTTCTGATCTCCTTGGATTTCTAACAAGCTCATCTGAATTTATGCAGCATGGATGGCATCCGTGTAAGTTAATATTTCACTTGATGTTTTACTTTTCCTGTGGCTATTGCCGTATTTAATTAAAACTTGCACATTTAAATGTTTTCCAGCTGCCAGCAGATTTAACTTGAGAGCGGGAGCAGCAGCTCAGCCTGGAGTAGCAAAAAAGAAACACCATTTATATGATTACATTCAAGGGACCCATTTTAAAGTTGGTGTTGTCGGTGACTTTATTTTTCCAGCGACTAAAGTGGCGGTGATGAGACAAAATGCGGATTGTGCTGTACCGATTGCCTTATTTTTTCCACCTGCGATGCAGGACGGACTCCTGATGAGGGGGGACGGCACCTTTGAGGACGGATTCCAGGCTGGAGGCAGTTTTATGTATTCCACACAATGACTGGACACTTTTAAAGCTGAAATTTTTAAAACACTTGTTTACAGTAGTGTTTGCTTGTTGTTTCTGCAATAAAAGTCTGACTGTGAATCCAAATACTTCTCTCAGATGTTTTTTCTTTCTTCCTAATGATATGTAGTTAAGTTTAAGCTATAAGATGACAGTAATATTGATATATTACTTCATATTTTTTATATAATCTTATACACAACACAAACAATGATGATTATTATAAGTGTGCGGTTTGCCCAGGCCTGTTTAATAACAGATCTATTAACCAATCACAAGGTATTTTTTCCTAGCTCATGTCTGCCGGTCTTCACAGGGGCTGCAAATCTGTTTTTTCGTGCAGACATTAAAATTAAGTAGTGGGCAAAATACAAAGTCTGTAGTCTCTGATAATCCACCTCAGGCTGGAGTAACTGTGGCCCAGTGGTAAAGTTGAACAAGAGTGATACTCAAACATGCTCACATGCTCTACTCTCAAACAAACAGATTCTAATACAGCTGTGAGTGAAACTGTGTGGTTAAAAACATGTTCTCAAAGGCACGATGACTCAAAAACTAAACAAGAGAAATCTGATATCTGAAAGAGACTGAAAGGTGAGTCAGACACTGAAATATGACTGCGCTCAATTATCAGCTGAGCTAAAGTGAGCATGTGTGTGCATCAGGAGACTGGAAGCACACGGAAAGTTAACACTTTGCTGCTTTGTCACTTGACATTCCATCACGTTGCTCAGAGGTTGTTACTGCACTGCCATCCAGCCCACTGCTTCTCTCCCAGTCACGCATACCTGTGAATATGCAAGTGTTTGCATTCCAGAGGTAGGTTTATGATCTGTCAGAACAAGTCATAAACTGAAATCAAAGTGTGTAAACCTGATCTGAATGACCAGACTGCAAGGGCAATAGAAAAGTTGGCATATGGAGAGAAGCTGTAACATGATTTAAATATGAGGATAACGGTAAATATTTGAAAACAGCCTCTCTCGGAGGGCATTATTAGAGCCTCAAACAGTTTCCCTGATGATAGCAAGTTCCTGTTTCACTGTATGCTGTGGATGTGCTGGCCAGCTATGTGGAGATGAGAGAAGCGAGGCACTTAACTTTTGCAGTTTTGAAACAATATTTTATATTCTTCCCTTTTCCTCACTCTCTTCCAAAAGTTCTTGTTCTTTCACAACAGCTTTGAGTGTGTTTCTTCACACCAGACCAGCTATAAATTTCCAAAACTGACTCCTGGCGTGGTGGGACATGTCTTCGAGATTCTGACAGATCATACCCGGCTCTTTGCTTGTGTGTAAATTTGCATATTTTTTTAAAGCCAAACTGAATTTGTGACACATAAAAATAAAATTAAAAAAAGCCATAAACTGATCAAATCAAACAGAAGTTTTGAAATTAGAGGTAGAACAATTGCATCTTCAGCTAAATCTGATGCTGCACATTCTCAGTTTGTTCTTGGTATATTGTGCAGGGACCAAACCAGCTTATGCGCTTTTCTAAACTGGTGTATAAATACAATTTGTTTGAGGAAAAGACAAATAACAAAATATCCATAAATTGTTTAACAAGTGAGGAAATTGTGGTAACTCAAACATAACCTCAGTCCTTCCAACAGAGATAACCTTGAACCTTATGAGAACCCACATCACAGCATTTTATCTTTGACATTTTTATCAATAAACTACAGTCACTGGGTAACACACCACACAAGCTGTCGGTCAATATTGTCCAGACCACAAGCTAATAATGAACGAATCAATAACACCGGTTTTTAATAAATAAATCAGTGATGCAAAGAATAATCAAAAAATGTAATAATCATTTTAAAAATAATAAAAAAGAAAATCTCATTCACCTAAATTATTTTTTTATTCTTCAGATTTTAGATTTAAAGAAGTGGGTTTTTAAAAAAAAATCTTTCAACTGAGTATTCTGGATGTTGCATTATAACATTGTTTCATATTAAATATTGACATTCACTGGTGTAGCTGGTCAAATAGCACTAAGTGGGTGGGTGGGGGGGTAATTCTGGCATGTTAAACTGTATTATTGTGTTTGCTTGGGAGTGTCTGAATAGGAAAGCATGAGACTGGGAATACTGCAAATATATTATTGGGAATAAAGTGCTTTAAAAAACCCCAGAAATAAACACTTTTTAATAAAGTCACTTAAACTTCTGGGATATTAATCTGGTCAGTTAAGTAGCAGAGGGGGTTGTTAATCAGTTTCAGCTGCTTTGGTGTTAATGAAATTAGCAACAGGTGATACATTTTCCCCTCCTCGTCTTTTCTGGCAGTTTTTTCATTAGTTTTGCATTTGGCTAGGCTCAGTGTCACTACTGGAAGCATGAGGTGATACCTGGACCCTACAGAGGTTGCAAAGTAGTGCAACTTCTCCAGGATGGCACATCAATACGTACCATTGCCAGGAGGATTGCTGTGTTTCCCAGCACAGTCTCAAGAGAATGGAGGAGATTCCAGAAGACAGGCAGTTACTCTAGGAAAGCTGGGCAGGGCTGCAGAAGGTCCTCAGCCCATCACCAGAAGCAGTATCTGCTCCTTTGTGCAGCAGATGTCTCTGACCAAACAGAAATGGCTTGAGGGCCTGACATCCTCTAGTGGGCCCTGTGCTCATTGCCTGGTACCGTGGAGCCCCAATGGCCCTATGTGCTTTTCACATATGAGAGCATTTCACCCTGAGCACATGTGACAGCCATGAAAGGGTCTGCAGAAGCTGTGGAGAAAGTTATGCTGCCTGCAACATCGTTCAGCACGACCAGTTTGGTAGTGGGTCAGTGATGGTCTGAGGACGAACATCCATGGAGGGACGCACAGACCTCCACAGGCTCGGCAGCAGCCAGACTCCTATGGTGAGAGTATGCAGGCAGTTCCTGGAGAATGAAGAAACTGATGCCCCCACACTCACCTTACCTAAATCCAATAGAACACCTCTGGGACATTATGTTTCGGTCCATCTGATGCCACCAGGCTGCACCCCAGAATGCCCAGGAGATCAGTGATGCTCTGGTTCAGATCTGGGAGGAGATCCCCCAGGACACCATCCATCGTCTCATCAGGAGGCGTGAGGGTCATACAAACTACCGTTCTGAGTTTCTGCAATGAAAGTTGTGTGTGAATCCAGCCCTGACAAGCCCACCCCTGGGTCCAGCACAGCACTACATGTCTGACGTAGATGGCAACAGCTCTGAGATTTATAACAGTTAATTGCAGCATTATCACAAACATGAAATGCAAGTGCCAACTTGACCCCATTCAGCTGCAAACTGATAGCAGACCTACTCCGTCTTTTTGCAGTCTTGATGCACGAAAGTTGTTCTGAAGACCGCCACTGACTGCTCGGGGTGGCTGTAGCGCAGGAGGTAGAGCAGGGCATCTATTAATTGTGGTTCTATCCCTGGCTGCTCCAATCTGCATGCCAAAGTATCCTTGGGTAGGACACTGAACCCCAAGGTGCTCTCCAATGTATCCATTGGAGTATGAATGTGTGTGAATGGGCAAATGAGACATGCTGTATAAAGCTTAAAGTAGTGCTCAAAGAAGAGTAGAAAAAGGCTATATAGGAAACGGTCCATTTACCATCACTGCAAGTGGCCTGAGACCTGGTCCCCATCTTTAAACCAATCATTTCAAAGGCAGGGAGATCACAAGCTGATTGCACACAGGCACAATAATTTGGGTCATGCCACAGTCTCCAACCACTGTTTTCTGTAGTGTGACTGCAGTCTAAGGAAATAAGTTGACCCAAACCACAAAAATAAAACACACCAAAATAAAACAGAGCTACTACATCCTCTCACTGCGGGCTAAGTGTTCACTTTCACTTGTCAAAGGCCTGGATCTTTTGTGTGAGAGTTTCTGGCTTAAGTGGAGGAAATAGGATTTAATCCAGAGGAAGTATCAATAAGACACTAATGTTTTAGGAATTTGCAAGAGTCATTATCCACAAGGTGCATGTTTCTCTAAACACACTCACAGCCAAAAAGAGAGAACCCCCCCCCCACACACACACACACACTAAGGATAGCTTGGTGTGAAGTTAATGAGGCGTCTCTGCTTGTTTCCTGTTCTTTAAACTAAGACAATTCACAACAGTAGACTTGCTGACACACACAGCCAGGTATGTTGGCAGGACTACCTGCTCTCTCTTTCACTCCTTCCTGGATTAAATTACTTCTATACGCAAACCAACAGGCAACATAAACGGCATTAACAGGTGGATAAACAGATACAGTTGCAATAACAGTTCCACTTTGTTATTCAACCCTCCCTTTTCTGTAAGTTTAAATGTGTGTTACATAATATTTAACTTTAGAAACAACATGTCTGAGTTTGTTTTTACTAATAAATCCATCCTGTAATAATGTTCTCTATTACTTCTGTTTATACTGACTTTGATGTGATCAGAAAGGAAAAAAAGTTGTTTACCCGCAGATGATTATATGTTTAAAATCTACTAAACACTTGTGAAAAATATAGATGAGAAATCTTGAACAATAGAGTGGAACTGCTGACTGGTGAGTTTAAAACACTCGAGAGAGTGTGAGACAGAGTCCCAGTCAACGTGATGACTAAACCAGGCTGTTTGTTCTGCATGTTCTTGCTGTGGTTAAATAGGGGTTTTCAATCAAACACAGAGTCAAAATACACAGATACTTAGTTTACTCCTTTCCCTCCAGCTGAATCATCAGCTGGAGGGAAAGGAGAGGAGGAAGGAGGCGTAACATGTTGACAAGTCCCGCCAGTGCGGCAGGTTGGAGCGGCAAACCTGTCTAGCACACTGCGCTCTTTCCCGCTTCTACTTCCCTCCCTTCTTACCCTCTCCCTCTTCCCTAAGCAAGTCGCTTGTGTTTTTCTGCTTTCTGCTTTTCTTTTTTCTTTTTATGTTTCAGTCTAATTCCTTCAGGGACCTCCTGCACCGCCTCCCTTCCAGTGAAACATTAGCCCTGGCTGATACCTTAAACCCTTGTGGGAGTGCTGGTGCGTTAACTACTGAAGGTATCTCCGACAACAAACAAGAGCAAGAGACTGTCTCCACAATGCGCACAAACAAACACTGTGTAGTCACGCTACTGATGCATGTGTCCTGCTGTAACCCAAGGAGGTTTGACAGAACTATCACTCCTCGTGACTAATAGGGATGACTAACACACTCACGCATGCAGGACACACAAGTGTCTTGGAGCCGTTTGTTTGCAGAGAAACAGTCACTACACTTAAGAGACAGACGCACAAAGTGTATCAGTAGTCACAGTGCCACTCTGGCTTCACATTCCAACACATTACTAACCAAAAAAGTTCCTGTAATACTAGAAATGTTAAGCAATGAAACTGATTGTTTTAGTAAAATACTGACTGAAAACAGTGTCTACTAAAACTTTCCCAGAATCAAGTTTCTCACATTTCTGTTACATTCTCACCTCATTTATTGTCCTATGAAGTCATAAAACAATTTCAGTGCTCTTAACTATATTTTAAAAAGTAAAAGAACACATTGGAAGAGGAAGAAATGATTGACTTATTTAATAGGAATGAGTACAAAAAATATTGGTTGGTTGTTGGTTCTTGTCATGAATCAGCAGCACAAAGACTTACAGAAATTTTCAAGGCCAGATTGTAAATGATTACCGAATGTGTTACAGGTGTTTGTGCTATATGTTCAGTCAGGTTGTGTTCATCTTCAACTGTCAGATGAAGACCTGTGATTTATGTGCATTCCCTGCAGAAATCCTGGAAATTCCAAAGCGCTCCCAAACTTTTCCTTGCAGCTGTCTGGTATATTAGTTTCACGTATTGGTGTCAAATCCTGTTTAGGCTGAAGCGCTGGCTGGTTCCACTGAATCAAATGTTACACATGAGAGACAATCACTTATTTTTTTGTAGTGCCACACAAAAGAGGCAGATTTGAACAATAATTTTGTAAATACAAGCAATGCACTTCACCACCATGAGCAGGATGATTTAGCCAGATGTGCATTTGAAAAACTCTGAAGTGATCTTTTTTTTTTTATCTTTGGTTTATAGCTAGATGATGAAAGCTAGATTAATCACATGCTAAAAGGTTCAGTGACTGCTGGCTCATTCTCTTTTTGTGACTATAAGAACACCTCATGCAGCTATGCGTATGTTTGGCATTTAAAGGGGAGAAAAAAAGGGGGTAAACGGGTTTGAAATTTGGTTCCATTACGCTAAATGACATTCAGGTCAGTAAAGATTACAGTCAGGGCAGCATGTGAGGTGAACACAGCCCACGAGGACGCGTGTAAAAATGTCAATCACACCTCAGTGAGTTAAATCAGTGAAGCAGGGCAGAATGGTAACCCAACGCTCAAAAGGCGATTAAATGGGTGGGCTGGGTTCCCATAGGTCACGTTGTAGGTCAAGGGTCACTGAATCAGTCAGCTGTTGACCTATCCAAATTCTAATTCTTTTGGGAAAGGAATTGGAAAATTACACTGAACGTTGTGTTCTGAATATTTTGTGGTGTTCGTTTGTTCTTTCAGTTTGGCCACACAGCTTTTAAACAACACAGAAACAATGGAAAATTCGTTTTAATGTGTCCATTTACAAGAGGCATGTCTATTGAGTGTGTCTTCTTGGAAGAAGGACCTCTATGCCTTTATACTAAAAGGGTTTTAAGAGGTCAGGAACACATAACCTCAAGGGAAACCAACCTATCAACTACAGGGAAATCCCAGAAGGTCTAGGTGCCACTCAAAGCCCAGTTGCACCCCATCATTAATCTCTGTCTAGTAGCACGATAGCTTACGCCCTTCGCCTCTCTTTTCTGCTTAATCCAACTAACCCTAAATTTCAACATTAAGATTTTGCACACATATAAATCTAAAACCAATCCCCTACTCACAGGGGCATAACTATTCTTTTCCTGGCACTTTGGTTGGCCCCAGTGGTTAAAGCGCACTTAATCCTTGAGAGTAGTTCTGGGAAAATCTGCCAGATATTATGGCAAGCTAAGAAACAACTGCAGACAATCCTCTAACCACAGCCACTCATTCTGCAAAGGCTTTATTCCACCATAACAGGATTTTCTCCATGCATCGTTACATAAAGGCTACAACTGAGTTATGTGATTTTAA
This sequence comes from Andinoacara biseriatus, assembly GCA_015108635.1. Classification (NCBI taxonomy): domain Eukaryota; kingdom Metazoa; phylum Chordata; class Actinopteri; order Cichliformes; family Cichlidae; genus Andinoacara; species Andinoacara biseriatus. The sequence goes on along the minus strand of VUQJ01044931.1, from coordinate 13,336 downwards.
TTGATGGAAGCAGAAAGAGCACAAAAAAAGGTCTGTAAAACCACCAAAAATTACCTTCAATGTTATTCAAAGGAGAACATATGCAATGATTCTTTTCTCTACGAATGTGGATACGTTTAGTGGAAGGTTCTATGTACCATTTGCAGTGTAAGGTAGGCTAAATGATTCTGGCATGGAAAAATGAAAAACCTGCAGTCAAAGAATGGACAGGCTACAAAAAATGCTGCAAAAGATTAGCATTCTAAAAAAAAACATGTTTGCACCCTGGAGGTCAATAATGTTCAACTATGGCCACGTCTCCCAGATAAACTTAATGCATCATTCAAAGAGCAAGCGCAGTGGCAACAAAATGGTCTATTTTAAGAGCACGTTCTTAAAGATAATTGATTTTATTTTGAATCTACATGGAGTATTGCTTTTGCCACTTTCTTTTTCCAGTCAAACTCTTGGATAATACTATCTGAGGATCAGCAGGGGTTACAGTTCCTCCTGGTTTTTAAAGAAAATTTAAATTTCATGGTCGTACTTTGAACTTTAATGATGAACCAGGGTGCCAATAATTAATTTCTGATCTTGACTTGACTGTTGGCTTACACTGATCATTTATTTTTCTCCAGTTTCAACAGTATTTAAGGGGTTTTTCTAACCATACAATTTAGCTCGCTCTAATGGTATCTACACAGAACCACAAACAAAACAAACACCACACTAAAAATCTTTCTTGAAAAAAAAAGAAAAGAAAATATGTACCCTTCATTTCCTAATGGGGTTCAGGATCCTGAGAAGTAAACAATGTCAAGGAGAGAGGTCTGATGCGTGATGTACGGATGTGTGTGCGCGTGCAGGTTTTCAATGATAAGAAGCGCCGCTGGAGCGTGACCCCTCGCGACCTCTGCAGAGCTGCTGGCATTAAGCAGTTTGTAAAGAGAAACAACATTTGTCTCCTGCTGTGTGTGTCAGTCAGATAAGCCATGACCTCACGCACACCTGCACAGGACGCCTGTCCCCTCCTCTGAGATGAACTTCACATGCTTAAACAAAGGACTGCTTGTGAATCTATATTAACAGCCTGACTCATGCACACACAAACAGTCCCACAGAGCATGCACGGGTGCTTGAAAGTGCTTGAAAGAGAACTTGTGGGGGTTCTAAACAGGCTTATGAATCTTATGAGCCCACAAGAATGAGTATAGTTTTAATAATGTAAGCGGACTTTGCAAATTAGAAAAGATCAGCAAAACAGTTCAGTAATGGAGGCAAAAAAATGCCAACTATTATTAATGTATTTTTGATTTTAAAAAATTAACAATCATGATGTTATTTTACATTTAACTGTGTAAGTTGTCCTGTCTTACAAAGTCCACTGAAAAGACCATTTTGCTCAAAAGCAAACAAAGTATTATAGACAGAGGAGATGGTACTAGGTCTCACTCAACACCAACTTGTTGCATCCATGAATTGAAAGGCACCACAGGAGCGAGCGAGCACACACACACACACACACACACACACACACACACAAAACAACTTATGTATCACACATGCCCACTCTTGCATGGTCTTTCTCTCTTTTGCAGGCAAACACAGTGGGTGTGTTTTTGGCTTGTCTGAAGTCCTGGCCTCTCTCCCAGACCCTGAACCGTATCTCTATTACTGCTGCAGCCAAATGGTTCAGACCACTGGATGTGTACTGGTATCGATTTCACACAACAAACATCACCCGTTTGTGTCTGAATGTTTATGTAGAAGTAGCCAGAAAACACCCGCACACAAAAAACACACACAGCCTTTACAGCGACTCACACAAAAGACAGTTTACAGCTTGTATGTGGAAAGATTGCACGTGTGTGTGTCTGTGGGAAAGGTCTCTGTGTGCTCCTTGACAATTTACCACAGTGGGTTATTTTTTTGGGAGCAAGATTAGTGGCACTATGTTAGAATTTGTACTGAACAACACAAAACAACAACAAAAAAAAGCAACTGGAGACAAGGAGAGAACAGTGGTAGATCCACAAATGAGCCAGGGAGAAAGCAAAAACTGTGACTCAAATATTCTGAAAAGAAATGTGAGAGTTTAAAAAAAAATACTGTTTGCTTTATTTAGGTTTCAAATTGTCCTAAATGAAAAATAATTGATCAAAACTACTGCTGATTAATATCTAATACACAACCCCGATTCCTAAAAAATATGGAATGCGGCATAAAATGTGGATTAAAAAAAAATAAAGCAATGAATTGCAAATCTCATAAACCCATACTTTATTCACAATAGAATTTAAACTGAGAATATGTACCATTAGAAGGGAAATAAGTAACAGATCCATGTTTACCACTTCATAACATCCCCTCTTCTTTTAACTGACTGGAAAGTGAGGAGACCACCTGATGAGAGAGGAATGTCGTCCCATTCTTGTCTGATAGAGGATGCTAGCTGTCAGTCATCCGCCTATGTTGTCGTATTTTTCATCTCATCATGTACCAAGTGTTTTTCATTGGTGAAAGGTCTGGACTGCAGCCAGGCCAATTCAGCACCAGCACTCTTCTACTGTACTATGAAGCCATGCTGTTGTAATCGATGCAGTATGCAGTTTAGCATTGTCCTGATGGATAATGCAAGGTCTTCCCTAAAAAAAGATGTGGATGGGAGCATATGTTGCTCTAAAACCTGTATATACCTTTCAGCATTAATGGTATCTTTCCAGATATATTTCGAATTTCAAGTCATCTGTCCACAGAACAGTTTCCACTTTCCCTCAGTCCATTTTAAATGTACTTCAGCATAGAGAAGAGGGCAGTGTTTCCCGATCAAATTCACAACTTTTTCTTTGCACGATAGAACTGTAACCTGCATTTGTGTTCACACAAATTTTGGAGGTGTTCCTGAGTCCATGGAGTGATTTCCATGACAGAAGATCACAGGCATCCAATATTGATTTTGCATTCAGAGATTTCTCTAGATTCTCAGAATCCGCTGATATTAAGTATTGTAAGAGATATTCAAAGTATTCACAATTTTATGTTAGGGAACATTATTCTGAAACGGTTCCACAATCTGTAGATGCAGTTTTTTGCAGATTGGGGAACCACTGCCACTTCTGAGAAACTCAGCTTGTCCAAGTCCAAGATGCTCTTTTTATACACAATCATGTTACTCACCTGATGCCAGTTAACTCAATTAGTTGCAAAATGTTCCCCCATCTGTTTCTTTTTAGTACCAATATTTTATTTCTCTTGTCCCGACCTTTGAGACATGTTACTGCCATCAAATTCAAAACTAGAAAAAGCATTTCCTGAAGAAAATGCACTGTGAATGCTGAAAGCTGAAAGATTTGAGCTGAAATGCCAAGAAATGCTTCAAAGAGCTGAAACTTGATTTGCTGAAAGAGCCTAACCAACTGAAAAAGACAAAATTTATTTGAAATACAAAACAGCTGAAATTGTAAAGATAGGAGCTAAATTGAATTTGGTTTGCTGAAAATGAAGAAGTGAAATGAATGCAGAAGGAGGAAGAGAGAGCGGAACCAACAGCCAAGCTTTGAACCACTTGCATGCTGAAGACAAATCCACCAGTTTAAAGTACCATCAGCCAATCAGAATAAGAAAAAGATATCAGCAAACTGAGTAATAACGGAATAGCTGAAAGTCGTGGCTTTGCTTTAAATCTTGAATGGTGTTTCTAGCTGAAAGTATGCTGAAGTTATTACATTTCAAAGTTGAATGAATTTGAAAAAGATTTGAAGCTTTCCCCATTCATTTTGAATGGGGCAAAAAATTTATAAAAAGCTAAATATTTCAAAAACTATAAAAGTTATCAACAAGAAAAGAGCATAAATGTCCAGAAGAAGCTGAACGTTTTGACGCCAGAACGATTTCAGTAGCTTAAACTCAAGTTATCAGAGACCGAAAAACGTAGGGAAGAAAATATAATTCCAGCTTTCCTGGAATAGGGGTTGGATATTGGATCTACATAATTTATGAAAAAAGAAAAGCCTTAAGTCAAGGACAGAGCACAGGTGGATTTCAGACTAACTGGGCTTGTGTTTGATGTCAGTAGGGTTTACACTTAGGGCCAGAGGGAAAACAAAGGGAATGTGGGAAAGACTGGATGAGAAACGGGTGTAAATGGGAGAGGTGGTCAGAGATGAAGAGAGACCTGCAAGTGCGTCAGAATGATCCAAAGAGGTACAGTGACTCACAAAGTATCACATGCACACACAGACACAACATGTGGACATGTGAGCAAAAAAAAGAAAAAAAAAACCAGGGGAGTGGTTCTGTGAGCCTGCCAGTATTGTTAAATGCATAGAGTGCTTACAGTACAGTGCAGGTTTCACATGTAGAGCATTTTAAATCAAACTATCCCAATATGACTGAAGTGCAGATTTTCAGCTTTAATTCAGGGTGGCACTGCATTAAATGGTCTAGTTCTTATATAGCGCTTTTCTACTCTGAGCACTCAAAGCGCTTATACAACACGTCTGCATTCACCCATTCACACCCATTCATACAAACTAGGCTAATTATCTAACATTCACACACATTTACACTTCCTACGCTTGCGTCAGAGAGTAACTTGGGGTTCAGTATCTTGCCCAAGGATACTTTGGCATGCAGCCAGGAATCAAACCGCCAACCTTCCGATCACTAGGTGACCTGCTCTACCGCCTGAGCTACAGCCACCCCACAATTTAGGCCTTTACACACTGGGTCCATTGCGAAAAAACAACACGAAATTCAGAATCTTTCGGATGCGAACTTGTGTAACACTGAACGTGATAATTTGTCCCCATGAAACACACTGTAAAAAAATGAGATCAACATCAAGGTCCTGATGATGAAGAGGGTCCTGATGTTTCTAAACAAGAGAAGGACGAAACAGAGATTCATGCAACTCTGATGAGAAAGCAGCAGCAGGGAGAATTTCATGGTTCGATCCAGGAGTTGAAGCTGCATCACACATATTTCAGGATGTCAGCGGGCAGACGCGCAAGCGACAGCAACGCAACAATGATGGGCGATGAAGCCGCTTCTCTTGGTCCTCTGAGGGACAACTTTAGCTTTAAAAACGTTCTGATGGGACTTTTGAAAAGACTGCTGTTGTATACAGTAGCTGAAGCTACAAATGTGGGAGGAAACCGGAGTACCCGGAGGAAACACACGTAGCACGGTGGAGCGGTGGTTAGCACTGCTGCCTCACAGTTAGAATAACATCTGAAAGGCCTGGGCCTCTCTCTGTGTGGAGTTTGCATGTTCTCCCCGTGTGTGCGTGGGTTTCCTCCCACATGTTCAAAGACATGGGGTTAATGTCCTAAATAAATATAATATAATGGTGTTATCATTATTGTCTAGTCTGCTGTTTACATGTATTTTTTTTTATTTTTCAAATAAGTTAAACAATCAGGGGTTCCTGAAATACTTGAAATCTGAATAACACCACTTTGCCCACTCTGTTGGTTTAATAACAATTAAAAAAAAAACATTTCAAAAAGTAAATAAACATGTTTGTTGTTAAGCATATATGTCTATTCATTCAAAATTTTAGTATGTGTTTAATTTGTTGATAATTTGTTTGTGATTAATTTGCGATTAATTGTGATTAATTAATTACAGACCCTGTAATTAACTCAATTACAATTTTTAATCGAGTCCCGGCCCTAGTTTATTCGCTTGCAGAAATCGGAAAAATCAAACTTGATCCAGAAAAATAAATGCCGCAAATCTGTACTGTGAAATGGCGATAATGTGGTAGGCTTCCGATGATGAAGTGTTCCTTTCCTTCTCCATACTCCTCTCTTCCCATCATTCTGGTAAAAGTTAAACTTGTGCCATTTTCAGAGCTCTGCAGGCTCTTTAAGAGGTTTTCTGGCAAACTCTCCCCAGGCTGTCCTGTTTTTCCAGTGTGACCACTGATTTGAATCCTATTCTAATCTCTCTGTATTTACATTCATCACTTGATTGTAGACTTTGACACCCACCTCCTCAATAGTGTTCTTGACTTGGTTAGATATTGTGAGATATATTTCTTAACCATTATTTCTAAACTAAGGAAGTAATTATGCTATAATCCACTTTGTCTTCTGTGGTCTTTGCTGCCTTTTGGTCTTCCTGTGCATTCATTCTTTTTTAAGAACGAACAAGATTGTTGATTTGGACAATCCTGAAGTTTATACAATCTTTCCACCCCAACAGTGGCCTCCACCATCTGCAGCAACATCTCTTTGGAACTCATATTGAGAGTGCCAGCGAACAGCTACCAGATACAGATTCAATACTTGGATCTTTTACCTGCCATTTGTCATGTCTCAATGAGGGAACAGGACTTACCTGGGCATGTAACTGCTTGTCAGTCAATTGTCCAGTTACTTTTATGTCCCTGAGAATAAGGGACTATGCATAATAAAGGCTCTAATTCCAAAAGAGTTAATGCAATATTTTTGTTGAACCTCTTGAATAAAACTGAAAGTCTGCACTTCTTAGATGTTGATTGTTTGATTTGATATCCACTGCGATGATGTACAAATACCTACAGGCCAAATTGCACATAGCTGTAAAGTGATCTGAGTAAAACGAATCATCCAGCTTTCCATTGTTTTCCTAATCTTGGTTGACTTTGACCTGTACATGAAGCAGTTACTGCCACACTAAAAGGAAATCATTGAAATAGATGAAATAATGAAAAACAAGGTCTACAACTTATATTAAAAAAAAATTATTGGCAGTGCTACCCCTGAGCCTCCTCGAAGTAGAATCTTTAGGTGGCACGAATCCCCTAGAAGTACAAGTTCTTGAGCACATAATTATCAGATCTCATTAGATTTTAATGGGGTGCATATGAGCCTTAGTGACTTTATTCATCATATCAATTCAAGACCAAATGGCCAAGTAAGAACCAGGAAAAGAAATGCCAAAATCATAAAATAAAATAAACTACTGAGAATACTGTTACTTTCCATGTTCATATAAAAGACGAAAAAAAAAAAAAACTTTCA
>VUQJ01044929.1:70979-82575 GCA_015108635.1 Andinoacara biseriatus | reverse complement strand
TTACAGCTAATGACAAGGGGGGAGAAAAAGAAGCAATCTCAGTTAAGAATAAGATATCTCTCACATCTCAACCATTCTCTCAGGGAATAGGTATGGTCTCCAGTCATATTCAGGGAAGGCATTTCATATTCAAACACAAATGGAGCAATTTGTGCAAATAGCATGCGTAATACTGGGGCAGACTCCCAGGTCTGTGAGCGATGGCTGGGCCCTGGAGAAGAGGCTCTTCACCCTAAATGCATCAGTGACGAAACCCTGGGCCCATAGAAATAGGGCAGCGAATGAATTAGGGTGTCACTGGTTAAGGACATCAGTGAGAAGAAAGAGATAGAGACAGAGAGAGAGCTTCATAATGAAATTGCTACTTGCCATACTAAGTCGAAGCACCAAATATACTGTGAAATCTGAAAGAGTTGGCTGTAGCTAACATGGCTGTTTTGACATGTTGGAATGAGTTGTCTCACAGTGTTAAGTGATAATTCAGCTGTCATTCTGAGGGAGATGCAATAATAAATTTCTCAGATGGTTGAAAGAGGGCAGGGTAATCAAAGTAATCAACTAACTGTGCTTTCTTCTTACTCTAATTATAGAGGAATTAATGACATACTCTGACCTTCAAGCCATCTACCCACAGGTTATTTTTATGTTTTTCTTGAAAGGACCAGTGGCTCATTAAAAATATGTTAAAAGTTATTTAAAATAAAGATTTTTTAAGCTATTACTCCTTCAGACGTTTATTCAGGAAATCCCAAATATTTTCCAAATATATAAAAGCCTGAAGTTCACTTCAAATATACAATATATTGCCAAAAGTGTTCATTCACCCATCCAAAGCATTCAATTCAGATGTTCCAGTCACTTTCATGGCCACAGGTGTATAAAGCCAAGCACCTAGGCATGCAGACTGCTTCTACAAGCATTTATAGTGCGTCGCTTTCAGGAGCTCAGTGAATTCCATCATGGTACCGTGATAAGATGCCACCTGTGCAACAAGTCCAGTTGTGAAATTTCACTACTACATATTCCACAGTCAGCTGTTAGTGGTATTATAACAAAGTGGGAACAACAGCAACTCAGCCATGAAGTGATAGATCACATGAAATGACAAATTGGGGTGAGCAGATGCTGAGGCACAAAGTCGTCACCAACTTTCTGCAGAGTCAGTCACTACAGATCTCCAGACTTCATGTGGACTTCAGATTAGCTCAAAAACAGTGTGTAGAGAGCTTCATGGAATGGGTTTCCATGGCAGAGCACCTGCATCCAAGTCTGATATCACCAAGCTCAATGCAAAGTGTTGGATGCGGTGGTGGTACACCACCACTGCACTCTAGAGCAGTGGTGACGTGCTCTCCGGAGCACTGATGGACGAGGCTGGGTTTGGTGGTTTCCAGGAGAACGGTACTCGTTTGACTGCATTTTGCCAACTGTAAAGTTTGGTGGAGGGAGGATTATGGTTTGGGGTTGTGTTTCAGGACTTGGGCTTGACCCCTTAGTTCTAGTGAAAGAACCTCTTAATACTTGAGCAGATATTTTGGTGAATTTCATGCTCCCAACTTTGAAAATGGCCCCTTCCTGTTCCAACACGATTGCACACCAGTGCACAAAGAAAGGTCCATAAAGACATGGATGAGCAAGTTTGGTGTGGAAGAACTGCATTGTTCTGCACAGAGTCCTGACCTCAACCCAACAGAACACCTTTGGAGTGAATTAGAGCGGAGACTGCGAGCCAGGCTTTCTAACCCTACACCATATGAACCCTATAGATTTAGAATCTCATGCCACTCAAGTTCACATGCATGTGAAGGCAGACAAGCAAATTCTTTTGGCAATATACAGTAGATTATATCTAGAATCTGGTATTTAAGCTATGCCTGGTGACATTGTTCATTTTAATAATGTAAATTTTAATAGACAAAACATTTTTCATTTGCATAATAATGTTTGATGTTTGAAGTGATCCTGGGTTTCACCCACACAGTAGTAGTAGCACTGTAAAATCCTGATTATAAAAATCCTAATTATTCAGAGTAGTTTTTCCAGAACTGTGACCTTAATCAGAGTTTACCGTCATTTTCAAGAGTCTTCATAGTGCATCATAGTAGCATCAGAAAATTGAGAAAATCAACTTCCCGCATTGTTTACTGTAGCACTCACACTTATTGCAATTTGCCATTGTAGCTTTTTTGTTCTGCTTTCAGCTCTTTTCTTAAGATCTGTTTGTCTTCATCTTTTGAACTGTCAAATTTAAAAAAGAAAAATCTTAGGGACTGATTGTGCAAATCTGTGCTGATATGAGTTCCAGTTATTTTGATAAGGCTGATGTTGATATTTCTTTTATCGATTGCGTTGGTTTCATTTTGTGCCAATGGAAACAAAAAAGTCTTCATTATTTAAAACAAACAAACAAAAACAAAAAAGCACTGTTTTAGCTTTCAGCTCCTCATCAAACTATCTTTGAACATAAGCCAAGACAGAAATGTGACACAACAGATAGACACTGAACACTTCCATTAATACATTTTATAGGTTGGCTATACAATCACAAGACAATTTATTAAGTACACTTTGCTTATATTGGGTTAGACCTCTTTTACCTTCAGAGCTGCCTTAATTATTCGTGGTATTGATTCAATAAGGTGCTCAAAACATATCGTGATTTTGCTCCATATTTACCTGATAGCATCACACAGTGGCTGGAGATTTGCTCGCGGGAAATCTATTGTGCGAATCTTCTGTTCCACATTCCAAAAGTGCTCTATTGGACTGAGATCTGATGACTGTGGAGGCCATTTGAGTACAGTGAACTCACTGTTGTGTTTGATGTATTGTGTGTTCAGAGATGCTTTTCTGCATACCTTGGTTGAAAAAAGTAGTTATTTGAATTATTGCAGCCTTCCTGTGAGCTGAAAGCAGTCTGACCATTCTCCTCAGACCTTTGACATCAAATAGGCATTTCCACCCAGAGAACTGACGCTCACTGGATAGTTTCTCTTTTTTTGGTCCATTCTCTGTAAACCCTAGAGCCTGTGTGGGAAAATCCCAGTAGATCAGCAATTTCTTAAATACTCAGACTAGTCCCTGTGCACCAACAACCAAAAATATAATATAACATACAACAATATAAGATACTCCTGGTCTTGATTATGTTTTTCAGCTTGTTCAACAAACAATCAAACAAAACAAAACAAACAAACAAAAAACAAAAACAACATGCTTCTGTTATTTTATAATCCGTGTGTTGTCTTTTCTATGAAATGGAGCCAATAATAACCAGAAGGCGTCATGTAGCTTTCAGGTGATTTTGATGCAGCCAGTTAACAGGCAGTTTAGCAGAGCAATGTTTTCATCATTAATTAAAATATAAAAAAGAAGAATATTATTACCATGAAAACAACATGGAAATGGTTATCTAAATTAATTGTTGAATTCCTCCTACTCAAAGTCTGCTACAGTCTGCAGTCATTCATTCTCCCTCAGTCATTTTTCAGAATTACAAAGGTTCATCTCAAAAATGTAATTTACTTTTTGTAGAGATCATTAAAAGATGCTGATATGAGGCATTGAGATTATAAACCCATGCTTTAAATGTGTGTTTAACAGATGTTCAAAGCACTCATTATTCAAAGAATGTGAGAAACGGATTGCAGGGTCAGGTCAGACACCTGGCATGCATCCTTATCATTCAGCCTTTTTAATCCTGATTAGCACTCCCTTTGATGAGCACAATGGCTGTTTGGCTTCTAACATGTCCCATTACTCTGCCTCTCACTTCTTTCTACAGCTCTTTTTTTTTTTTTCATCTTTAATTTTCAAAATTGGAACAACAGTAGAAAACAAAATAATGGAAGATTGCTCCAGCTCTTAACAGATTGAAGCAAAATTACTATAAGAAGACCTGGGAGTTCCTTTGGTGTCCTTTGGCATAAATTCCACACCTGTCTGAACTCGAACTGATCTACACTTTAGATGTAATAATGTCATAAAAAGCAGCAGTAAGATATAAGCAAAAGTGCAAGAGGCATATCTTTAGATATTCTATTTAATACTTTGTATAAGCTATGTCTTAAACTTTCCTTCCTTTTTCCTCAGACTTAGATTAACTTTCTTAATTCCTGTTTCGTTATTTATTCTGTCTTTACAAATGTTAGTCTTATGACAGTAAATGAATTTTAGGAAATATTAAATATTGAATCCTTCGCACACGTGTGTGTCTTTCCTTGAGATGCGCCCAGCTGTATGGAAAATTATGTCAACAGACACTACTGATGAATGGAAATGTGTCTCTTATGTACTTTGTTTTATAGACTAGTGTTCTTTTTCATTCGTCAGGCATTTACAAACATCATTAGTAGCCACAATAGAAACCAGAAACAAACATAATCTTTTCGTATTGCATTTTAATAAAGAGGTAAACGCAGTCACTTGTGCTGTGGATCATTGTTCTAATTTCTAATCCATGTGCACAATGGTTTCTTCAAGGAATGAAAACTTTACTGGCAGTCTTTCACTCTGTGTGGCAGCTAAGTGAAAAGTACAATGAAATGTACAAAGGCAAACAGACTGTAGAATTATTTCTACCCTATAATCTAAATTATTTAGACATTTCAAATGTGGTTGTCATTGAAATACTCAGTTGCTTGTTCTATAAGAACTTATTATTAATTAATTGTTTTTCATTTGATTTGTGCACACAGTTTCTCAATTCGTGATGTTTTGACTACAAGAACAAAGACCTATTGAAAAATAGAAGAAAAAAGTGCAATCACGCCACCAGTATACTACAGTATATTAATGTATAATAATTGTAAGACATAAAGCTGACTACTTTGTGGATTTCGCCTATCGTGGGTTATTTTTGGAATGTAACCCCCGCAATAAATGAGGGTTCACTGTATTTAAATTGAACAGTTTTGCATGTTTGGACATTGTTTTTGTTTGATAGATCCAAAAAAAAATTCCATCAGGAAACAGCATTGGAACAATATTTTCAGTGTTATTCACGTCAACTTTTAGTTATATCAGTGTTGAGTCAATTAAGGCCTCAGTCACACAGGCCTAGAGACTGGTTGGCAACCCCCTAGGGACCTCTGGCTGCTAGAGAAAAATGTGTATTTCCTATTTGGCAAGTGGTTGATGGAGGTTGCTGATTGTTGCAATTTGAAATTTGTTTCAAATAAAGTGCACAACCAAAAACCTCTTGGTGATTGCTTCGGTTACTACCAGATCGTCCATAGTTTGCATCAAAGATTCTGACTTATCTCCGGTCAACATTTACTCTCAGAGCTATAATGAAGCTTGAAAAAGTATGAGGCAAACCAGAAAGGGTTGTTGTGCCTTAAAGCTGCAACCAACACATTTTTAAAGTTACAACTTTTACTTTGAAAGCAAAAGGTCCTGTTTCCAGTTACCATGCCACCTTTCACAGTTTCACTCCTGTTTAGTGAGTAGTTTGCAAGTGTTTGCAGACAAGTCAGTCTTTCATGCAACCACAAATACTAGCAATCAAATAAGGTGCAGCTTTGTATACCTCTTTGTGCCCAATTTTATGTTAGTCACTGCCAGCAACCACTCCCCAACCGGTCGGAGAATACACAATTTTCCTGCATTACCAGTGGTTGCTGGATGGTTGGTCTCTAGACTTGTATAACTTGGGTCTAAGACGTTTGAAATTTTATTACTGCTCATTGTTTTTAATTCTTCACTCACATAGGAGAGAAAAAAAGATTACTTTAATGCACGGTGAAAAGCTTTTTGTTTTACTTGCTAAACAGATAACATCACCTAATGCAGATTTGTATATTATCAGAGTTGCATCAATTCAATCAGCACTTTCAGCTTAATTTATTGGGAGTCAGGCCACTAAAGGAATGATGGTGTTTTGACAGATAAGTCACACCTTCCTTTCAGAGCCAAATGTGGCTTTTTGGTTATTGTCCAGCCTTTGAAGAAATATCTCAGCAAGTTAACAGGCTTTTTTGGTTTTTGACATTCATTGATTGCGGTTTTCTGTCATCACATAATCCATTGGTTCAAAATGAATACTAGTTTCTACAGGCTACGTTCCACCCAAAGTGTGAGAGAGTTAAATTACTTAATGATTCCTCCTTTTTCTTGCACTGGGAAAACAGATTAAATTTTGTCCTATTAAATCAGACAGCCAAAATGCATTTGAAGTAATTCATTTGCATCAATCTGAACTTGTGTCAACTTGAAGGAATAACATTGCCTCTCTGCAAAATAGAAGCTCTTTTGCTCATGGATGAGACTAATTAATGCCTGCTGTGTTCTCATCATTCTCCTTCCCCATTCATTTGGCATATTAGGCAAAATGCTCTGAGAAATGTAATTACATTCATGTATCATTAATAGCATGTCTCAGTGTTATTTAGATGGAGAACAGAGAATTATGGAGTTATGCCCCACTGCGTGTTTCACAAAAAGATTGCAGAAGAGTAACATTATCTTTCAATAAAGTTATAAATACTTCAAATATTTGCCTAGAGAAATAAGATAGCGGTGTACTAAGCTCTGGAAGATTATGGAATAACATTTGTCATCTTCTATTATTTGCATTTAGTAAAAAGAAAACCTTGTTTTATTCTAGGAAAGCCATTCTTATCAAGGATTACTGGCTCGGTCTACATTCAGATCTGTGCTGACTTCATAGTTTGTATTCATGAGGCTTTTTGGCCTCCCTATACAAACAGTAACCTGTGGTCGTGAGTATGGAATAACATGTCTGCCATCTCAGTTGGAGCAATTCATTATTTTTCTAAGGAATACCAATGACCTTTGAATACATTTCTTTCTTTCTCTTTTCAATAACACACCTTTTAAGTATGAGATGTTCCCAAGGTGGATCTTGAAATTAAATAATCACCAAGTGTTGAATAAAGAACAGCATATCTAACCCTGACAAATATATAACTAAAGGATAAAGAGGCTGCTTGTGAAAACTGTATCAAGTGGACTTTTCTAACAGCTACTTAAATTCCAATGAATTCACAAGCTACAGCACATAAAGAAATTAAAGACATTGTCTGAATACCTTTAAACTGCTAACCTTAGTTTTCCTTGTAGCATAAGGTAAGGATATTACAGTGAATTGTTGATGCATGATGTAAAAAAATAGAATATAGAACATAGAACAATATAAAATTGAATTGAATAAAACTGCCCAATAAGACAACCACTTGTAAGAGATACCTGATCCAGCTATTTGAGTTTATTGCAGACTGATACCTGGTAGACATTAAGTATTGGGTTGATTCATCAGAAACTTCAAACTTCAATATGTAACACAATGAAAAATATTCACCTCAACATGTCTGGTCTCATATAAAATTGTAGCAACAACAACAGTCATCAGCTTTCCAGGAAGAATTTCTTCATTATTTTTAAAGAGGGCATTAATGAGGTCATACACTGATGTTGGTCACAGCTTGTGTTCCAAACCTTCCAATTGTGTTCATTGATGTTTAGGTCTGTGCTCATTGCAGTTCATCTTCTTCTAAAATTTATTAATCGTTTCTTATTGTTACACTCTCATGCTATAATGTTAGTAGCCTGCACTTGCTGGTCTTTTCAAAGGTGAATGCACACTAGAAATCTCCCTCTAGAACAATTAAGGCTATCAACGCTGTTGGTAAAAAAAAAAAAAATGTGTTAATGACTGTTTTAATTTACAATTAAATTATGTAATTAAAAAAACACAGAGGGTCAGCACATTTGAATCTACAACATGACTCTATTTGCTTAAGTGCACTTTTTAAAAACCCTTGTCTTGGTTTAGTGTTGATTGTGGCGGCCTGGCTGCAGATGAGAAAAGAGAATAGCTCACTGCTTGCTTCAGCTCTATCGCTAAGCTGTATTGATCTCTATTGGATTTGGTCCATAACATACTCTCACCTAACTCTGAGGTTAACCCCCAAAGGCACCTTAAAGACTCTCTGAAGTTTATAGTGACTCTTCCAGGCGAGGAGAATGAATGAAGTATGGTTCATTCAGCGCCCAAAGGTAACTTCAGCCTAGCTAAATCACAGTGCACTACTTCCAAAGCACTGACTCCCATTTTTTTCATTACTCTTCATGAGACTTCTGTGGAGGGTTTAGAGGTAATCAAACTGATAAAGGAGAGATAGTAGATAAGTGTAATTTCAAAAGTTTGAGAAACAGCAATCATAACATAGAGTAGCATTTATGGTTCCTTGGGGTGGGGGGTGGGGTAACTGGCTACTTCATTTTGAGATGCACCACATTCATTGCAGTCTGTATCATCTATGTTATATTGGGCTTACATCAGTGGCGCACCGTGCAGTTCACACCTGAATCATTCCACCCTCAATAACTATTTTATGGTTATAAAAAAACATATTTTTATGCAGAAATGGAGTAAGTGTCCGGCAGTGCTTTGGTGTCTCATTGCTGCCTTGGTTAGGCAAGTCAAATGTACAAACCCAGTGTGGCTCCAAACAGCATGTCGATCACTGGCAAACAACAAGCACTCCCAGCAATACAATTTGCAGTGTTCCTCTGAGCCTTTGAGTCATTGATATTGCTCGTAATTAGTGGACTGAAAGTGGCGTACAAATCCTTTTCCCGTTTGTGGAAGGCTCGCTAGTTTTGGAGTTGCCCAACCTTTCTTAATGATGTTTAGCTTTTCTTGAAAAGTGCATCTTGAAAATGGCTGTGACAATAAATCTGTAACCAAACCCATTTCTTCTCCTCCTTCAGCCATTGTGGGTTGACAAAACAGCTATAGAATCAACACAACTATATTTTTGCTATATTTGTGCAGCTCGGGTTCAACTTGGGGTTCAGTATCTTGCCCAAGGACACTTTCACAATCAGACTAGGTGAGTCAGTAATTGAACCATTTACTTTTATATTTACAGGCAATCTAATTAATCTAGGTAGTACTTCTGATTGGTAGACAACCCACACTACCTCCAGAGCCACAGCTACTCCGTGTCACATTAGTGGAAGAAAGGTGGCAAAACGTATTGTACTTACTTGTAGTCATTTCAGCTGTATGACTATCCCAGACCTAGGCAAAAGTCTGCTATGTACCCACCTGCAAGACCTGCAAAACCGTTTACCACTGCCACATAGTCATAACTGACACCCCAGTGCACTCCTCCACCTATGAGAGTTTTCTCCAATTATCAGCCCAAGAATACACTGGAACGAAATAAGGTATAAAGAAAATGTATTTTTTAAAATACAAAAGAATACAATTTGAATATTAAGATAATTAAATGATGTAAATTTTAGTAAATGCAAAATATAGAAAGATATAACATTTGAGCTTTGGTTGTGCAGTAGTGTATTTTTGAAAGAAATTTGTTTTATTTTATGCATAAAAACATGAACACATTCATGTGCAATGCTTTTCAGATGTGCACACTTGACACTTTTGGCATTTATCAAACTTAATAAATTGTACTATTTACTCTTACTTTTGTCAAGCTGAAAGTCATAGAATGCAACCTTGGAAGTATCTGGCAACCAAAACACATTCAAATCAAGGCATGCTTTGCCAGCTTGATTATAAAGAGATTACATTACCACTATACTGCTTTACAAAAAATATTTTTGGTTTGCTACTGGAAACTTCAGACCAGCTCTTTATATAGTTTTTTTCTTTTTTTTTTTACACTGATTTCAGATATAGATATGCATTTTGATTTAAGCTTTCACATCACTGATATTTTTGACACTTTTGAATATCAATATAACATAATGCAATGTCTGGAATTCTAACTATTTCCCACCAAAATTATTTGTTTATTTATTTATGTGTTTATTTTGAAACCAAACCAGAAGATGATACCAAAGACATGTTAAGGCATATGTCTGTCAATTTAGCTCAAAATAAAACAAGGTCAGTGTGCTGAAAAGTGTTTGAGGCACTTGATTTTGTGCTTATATTGCACTTCTGTCTCTCTTTGCAAGAACCAACAGTAGTCAACCATCACGCTCGGATTCAATTTTTCCTGATATTGGTTTTCCATCGTTTTTATATCTTGATGAAATCTTTACCCATGCTCATTGTTGACAATGCCCAGATTTGGTGGAATAAAGTCGAGATGGGAATGTAAAAACTGCACCTTCAATGACAGTCTGGCACCCATTAGCTGATATGCTTTCAGTTATCCACAAGCTCAGCATAATTCTCTGCTCAGTGATTGCCAAGAAAATTCTGGACAACCTGCATGAATGCTTCCCATGCTGCAGATTCCGTTGACTTCAGTTTCCTTTTGAACTTACTGTCAAGCATCATTCACAGATTTCAAGATAAAAAAAAAACACCTTCCTTAATTTTGGCTTCACCTTTCTTGAGACCAAACTTACTTCTTAGATGGTGAAACACATTACCATTTTTTCCCAGTCATTGTAGCTGTCCAATACTTGGAATATCATATCTAAAAAAAATAGGACATGCTAGACAAAAACTGATTCCATATGTGGCAAGTGAAATTTGTACAGGTGAAAGAAACCAGTGTTATTTTATGACATCAAATTTGATGTGGGGAGAATAAAAGCTTGTAAAATTCATATTCTTTCAATTTCTAAGTGGCATCCTTCTTCTGCTTGTCCACCACTACTATGTATGATTGGTTAGCCATCACCAGTTTGTCCATCTGTATCTGGAAGTCCCACAGGATCTTAGCTCGGTCATTCTCAACCACCCTGGGAGCTTTTCCCATTTTGACCTTGGAACTTCCAGGTCATACTCAGCACAGATGTTCCTGTATACTATGCCAGCCACGTGGTTGTAGTGTTCCATGTATGCCCTGCCTACTAGCATCTTGCACCCGGCTGTTATGTGCTGGATTGTCTCGGGCATCTCTGCACAGCCAACACCTGGGGTCTTGCCCCTTGTACTAGACTCCAGCCTCTACTGATCTTGTGCTTAGAGCTGGTTCCTGTGCTCACATAGTTTTTGCTTCTGTGCTATCTTTCAGCCCAGCTTTGTCTAGCCATTGGTAGCATTTTCCAATATCTTCCACTTCTTCTAACTGATGGTGGTAAATGTTGTGCAGCAGCCAGTCCTTCCATGATGGTTCCTGTTCTTGCTCCTTCTCTTTCTTGGGTTTCTGCTGCCTGAGGTATCCACTAAGCACATTATCTTTTGTGGCCATCTTCCTGATATAATCATGGATCCTTGTTGTATTATTCAGGATAGTGATTCTGACACACACTAATCCTCAGCCTCCTTTCTTCCACTTAGTGTACAGTCTCAGGGTGCTGGATTCGGGGTGAAGCCCTTCATGCACGGTAACAAGTTTTTTTTTCTTGATTTCAGTGGAGACTATCTCCTCTTTCGCAACGTTTCTAGCAGCCTCTTCATGGTTCAGGGTTTAGGAATGGGATTCAAAGGTCAAAGGTCCTTGTAAAAGCAGTTTGAATGCATAGGTGACTATTCTTCCATGCTCTTCTGGAAGAATAGTCACCTATATCTTGTGGAAAGCCTTCCCAGAAGAGTTGAAGCTTTTATAGCTGCAAAGGGTGGGCCAACATCATATTAAACCCTATGGATTAAGAATGAGATGTCCCTCAAGTTCATCTGTGTGTGAATACTTTTGGCAAT
>VUQJ01044929.1:30058-40392 GCA_015108635.1 Andinoacara biseriatus | reverse complement strand
GTAAAGTTTAAAAAAAATAAAAAAAAAAAAAGAAAAATTTAAAAGTTAAAAAAAAAAAAAAAAAAAAAGGCAACAAAAGATGTGCTTCAAATATTCATGTAACCTTAACAAAATTTCTCTCTGCTTATTTGCATCCCAGTTTCTCCTCTGAAAAACATCACTTTGGATACAATGCAACAAAACTGACAGTTTGCTCTTATCTGTGTGTGTGTGTGTGTGTGCCACAGCTTATCTCACCTTACACCAAAGACCGCTGCTGTCCATTGATATTCCAGCTTGGTGTGCATGTCAGAATAGCTTTGTCCAGCTGTGCAGAACAGGGGAGACAGTGTTTGACGGCGCGTCTCAAGATTTAATTATCTACAGCTGCTGCAGAGCAAATAGAATGATCTGTAGGATCAGCAGATGCGACTGTACATTTCTTGGACAGCGAAAAACCTAAATAAACAAGTACTTCATGCACATTCCCTTTACGTGCACATTTTTGCTGCATTCCTGTAGCACCTGAAGTAAAACAGACAGCACAACAGCACGTTAGTGGCTCTGTCACAAAACAGAAACTGTCGGCTGGCAAATAAAAAAAAACAAAAAAAAAAAACATCTTTGTGTCTGTAAGGGTTTGTGATTGCAGCAGATTTCCATGGATCAAGGTGGTTTATGACAGGGTGGCGCTGCAGGCAGTCAGTCCCACATCAGCAGGGCAAATATTCTTCTAGTCTAATTAGTAAGACGCTCTACAGTGTCCCTCTGTCTCTCCAAGGAGAATGTTTAAAAAAACAACAAACCATCCTCTGTGGAACTGGATTAAATACAAAATAAATAAAGTTTATTGTGATTGCCTTTAAATGTTAAAGGAATTTAAAGAGCTTGAGAGTCTAGCCTCAGGTATAAATAAATTGAGGCATATTTTAGTTGCTAAATAGAGCGAGGGCTTAGACATAAGTACTTTGCTTCCAGAGTGAAGTGACATATTCTGACTTTCTCTTCCTCTCTCTCTCTCTCTCTCTCTCTCTGTGTGTGTGTGTGTGTGTGTGCGCTCGCTGCGTTCATTATGCTAGTGTGCTCTACACACATTATATGCCTCACTGCGGATTCAAATTACCAATAGCTTTCTCAAAATGATTCAGTAAGGACTGAGACTGACAAGATTGTAGCTTTTCCCGACAAATGAAAAGGCAGTCAGTCATGCTGTGCTTCCAGTTATGCTCTCATCCACTTAGGCTTGCATAAAAGGGGAATAAAAGAGGAAACTTATGTTGGATTATCATAAAATGTCAGGAAGATAAGCCAAAATAGTCTTACCACTGCATCCCAATCCCTTATGTTCCTATATAATTATTAAATTATATTATTAAACAGTGGTTCTCGTAAAACGTGCAGCGGAAATCTGTAGTCATGGTGGACAATGTCTGGTTTCAATTTCTCTGAGGCCCAGTTCAGACAGATATGGACAAAGAGAAAGAGAGAGAAAGAAAAGTCACGTACACATGCAATGAAATAAAGAGGTGGAAAAAAGGCAGATGAAGAATAACCAACAAAAAAACTGGAGTAACAGGATGGAAGGGCTTGAAGCAGGATGGACAGCATGGTATTGTCTTGGCATCATAAAAAACTTCATCTTGTAAGAGCCATTTCTAAGTATTGTGCCAGCAGCTTAGACAGGGAGGATTATCAAATGACATTTCTAGCCTCTTAAGCAAGCCACAATTGCAACCAACATGGTCCAAAAGAGCGTGAGACAAAGGACTTATGGTGAGGATGAATGCAAGTGGTACAACGTAGCTAAATGTCAGACAGCTTGTGTATTGTAAATGTAATTTTTAGGCACTATTGTTTCTGTTGTTTGAGCGGCAGCTGTTCATGTACTCTGTTCTCTGAGCAAAATGGGAAGAATGAGGCAAGGAGGGAGAAAGCTAGGGGAGGAAGAAGAAGAACCGCCGCCAGTGGATAACCGCCACTGGATGTTTGTTGCTAAGCATTTAATCTCTCATGCTTGGAGAATACAAACGATCTTGTAATCGTTCCCGACCTTGACATGAACAGCAAGGTCACGGGGGAGCTGGGCTATTTTGCATTTCCCACAGATGCTTTGCCGAAACACACAGAACAATTAGTAAACTGGATATTGAGTCTGTCTTCACTCTCTCTATCCCCTCACATTCCCACTGGGGTAGTTACCTGGCACACCCCCAAGCCACGGCTTAGTTTGATTCCCAATACTTAATTATGATAAAGAAGTAGTCAAAGTAATAAGTCAGGTCAGACTGCACATACCTGTGGGCTGTGCTTGACTGAAGATATAAAATACGCTCATTAACGATTACTCTACCAGTTATTTTCTATTAATTGATTACAGAGTTAGAGTAGAAAATGTCAAGTGTAATGAAAAAGGCGTTCACACATTCCAAAATCCTACCGTGATGCCGTCACACTGATTTTCTATAATGGTAGTTATTTTGAATTTTTGACTATAAATCACAATTTTTGTTGACAGAAGGTCTCATCATTTCAGCAACATTTGTATGTGTTCATATTTGACCACGTTCCAGGGTTTGCAAGCACAGATGGTATGTATTAGACAGTCACTACTGAGTGTATGTTTGGTTACATACTGACACCTAAAAGTGAGTAGGAGGGTGCTGGTGTGTTAATGTATGTGTTCATGTGTGCATGCTTGTGCACCTCTCTGTGTTGGCCCTCAAATCCCCTTTATGCAATTAAGGAACTTTTGTCCTTCAACAACAGTGTATTACCGCTATTGTTGAATATGCTGAGAGTTGAGATATGATTATACTGCAGGCAAATTCAATTTCTCTTTTCAGCAGTTTGAATATAAGAGCGTGAACTGGGTTCTTTTAAGTTAAGCCAGTATGGTTTTTAGCCTTATTCAAAAGAGGGATAATAAAGTTGACCCTTTCTCAACATCCTGCCTTATTCAACCTTAAAAGTGCTCGAACACAATGGCTACTAAATCTCTCCGGGATGTATACACATATATTTTATTTCCTTGTAATAGCAAAGCATTCTAAACTGAAATTAAATATTAAAAGCGGTGACCTTAGAGTTTGTAGATCTTGTTGGAAGTTTTTTTTTTTTTTTCTGCAAATGGGAAAATTATCTTTCGTTTTTAATGTTTTCTTTCGTACCTTGACACTAAATTTATTAATGCCTTGCAATTTGCTGCAGCGAACAGTCATGTCCTTTACAGTTTGCCCTGGTTTCCAAGGCAAATAATAAAGCTTGATGACTTCAAAGTTAAACAAGAGAAACAAAATGATTGCAAGTTTAAAAGAAGAAACAGTGGGATAAATTAGGGCTTTTAAAGCTTTGCTTTTACACCAAAACATCATTTTCTGTGTGGTCTTACAGCAGTGTATTTAAAATGATAAACACCCATCGTGGGCCTGTAATGGCTGCGGGACTCCTAATGTTTTATCACTTTTTGACATTTTTATATTTTGTAACAGCAAGGACAGTTTGGGGATTCTTATCTATGTAAATGGTGGTCTCTATAAACTGATAGATCCTACATATTCACTTCAAATGGATTTTCTGTGTTGTCTGTATTCGTAAACATCAGAACAGGAAGTTTTGGTCTGAATGTCCACTACCTACTCTGGAAGTCCCGTAATATTAGCTGTATTCTTAGAGGTTATTTCAGCAATCTAAGTCAATGGCTTCCCAAATTTTTCTAATGGGAATTTTCATTTTTTAAATTAATGTATGTTGTAAAATGCATTTATTTGCAAATAAAAATATAGAATTAATCTTAATCATCAAGCAGAACTCTGAAGTTAAGCCTCTGCCAAAAAAAATAAATAAATAAATAAACACTGTTGGTTGCTTGCACAGGAAAGTTTCATGTTTGCTTTTAATAAATGAGGCTCTCTCACAGTCATATATTAAAAAAAGTACATTTTGGGAAGGGTCTGAAGTGTGCAAGTTTAATATATTACCACCAGCACATGCCAGATGAGGCTGAGAAGCAGCAAATTCCTTGCTTGTACCTTTTAGAGAATCTCGTTTTTACTGTAATAACCCCAAGGCACACGAGCCACAGGTCAGGCTCATGGAGTCAGGAAACATCAATCCAAGGTGGAGCATCTGGCTGAATCAGCAGCTTTTTGACTTCCTTTAAGTGTAGATAGATTAAATCAGTGAGAAGAAGAAGAAGCAAGGTGCCCTAGGCACTGAGTGGCTATAGTGGTGATGCATTTGTCCCTGCATATGTGTGTAGGTCAGGAGATGGCACAAGGAGTTGTTATAATGAAGCGGGTGAGTAGCGAGCGCATTTGTGTTAATAGGCAATAAAGTAGCTAAGGCAGTGTGTGTGTGTGTGTGTGTGTGTGTATATATATATATATATAAATAAATAATGTGTGTGTTTGTGTGTGTATACACATGATGTGCTCATGTATGTGCAAATGATTGCTCAGAGGTGTTAATAAGGGCAACCTGCAGTTTGAGTTGTACAGAGTTTGACTGTGTTTAAAAAAAGGTTTCTCCTCGTTAGCGCTGTCATAATTGTCATCACGATTGGAGGTGTTTGTTATTGGTTTGCAGTTTTTCTAATTTTGGCGCATAGTGTATAATTCATATAAATATATTTTAATCAAAAAATATTGTCTAAATGAGGATTAATATAATTCTTTTTTTTTCACACACGTATGTTGAAAAATATATTTGTGTTTAAGAAGTGAATTTGTCAGTGATTATTTAAGTGCTTCAGTGTCTTGAACTACATGAAAACTGTCTCTGAATTTTGGTTTGGTTGTGTTATTTTCAAGCACCACAAATATATGCTGAAGCAATACTACTGTCTTTGTCTATCTGTGCTAGTGAGATAAATCTATTTCATTCTGCATCTTGTAAATTCAGCTGATCTCTATCTTTGTCCTTGTACTGTAACTGCTTCTAAGTCATATATGCAAGTAAAAATTGTAGGACTTTCCCTTTTATAAGATGTGATGAACTTAAATACTCTGGCTTTCTTCCTAAAAATCCAAACCCTTTTCTCTCTTGATCTTCCAGCCCTGTCTGATCCAGATGGAGACCCCTGTCGGAGGACCTACTGTGGACGGGGTCGACAGTGTGTGTTGATGGCAGAAACTGGCCGTGCAGAGTGCGTTTGCCAGGAAAAATGCCGGCCCTCCTTTGTGCCAGTGTGTGGCTCAGACGGCAGATTCTATGAGAACCACTGTGAGGTTTACCGCACTGCCTGCCTGGAAAGAAGACGGATCTACGTGGTACACAGCAAGGACTGTTTCTTCAAAGGTACTGATTTACTGTTCCATTGCTACTCTGACACTGCAGAGAGCCGCCACACACTGTTAACAAAGACTGAAGCTGTTTGAAATTATTAGGATGCTATTTTATAAAGTCCAATTAACTTTGATACTCAATCGTAATTTGTCAAAATAAATCTCAAAGAAATTTAGGATGAAGAAGATACAGAGGAAATATGCACATCATGCCCACGCTGTGATTGCTGCAGCTGGTTGTCAGAATTATGTTTCCCCCAAAGTTTGATAACAAACAGCTTGCTGCATGTAATAGTCCCTGGCATTTTTTCCCCAGGTATATTTACATTTGCCTTTTTCAGTCTTTTTCGTATATTCTGTCAACTGTTGTGGCTTGAAAACTCTTTAGAATAATAAACTTTTTGGGTTTTTTTGCAATAATTTTGCGTACTAAAACTAACATATGAAGAAAAAGCACAAAATGTGCATTTTTTAAAATTAATGTGAGGGTTTGACTGAGTGAAGTTCAAACTGTGCCAAAGCTTTAATCTGTGTTAAACCTGCTTTGATTACAAAAATGTTTCTATAAATTGATTAATAGGTTTCATATTGTTTGATGATCCGTGTGATTTTTTTTTTAACTTAAAGGTCTCATACTGTAGCTCATTTTAACAGGTTAATGAGCCTCCCATGTTACGAGACTTTGCTTTTCAGGTTTTAGCTCAAAGAACCGTACGTCTTTGTTTCCACCTTGCCTCTGCACAAAGCCAGGTTTTAGCTTTGTTAACTGTCTGTAGCTTTCAATCAAACTGTGCTGATTCTTCCAACAGCTCTCAGTCTGTGTTCACTCAGTTAAAGGAGTGATCATTTCACATGCCAGTATAGCCAAAATATGTGTATAACAGAATCTTAGCACTACATAGATCATTGAAAAAAATTGCTTACATTAACAGGTTACCATATACTATTGCACACACACACACACACACACACACATATATATATATATATAATGATTTATAGCAAAATTAGTGAAAATTACTATCTAATTACTATTCAAACATTATAAAACGTTATAAATACAATGTATCTCAATCTTGTTAAGTTCATACAACCACATGGCAATACCCTCCACAGCTGAAAAGGCTGGCTGTTCACACAGTGTTGGATCAAAGCATATTAATGGAAAGTCGACTGGAAGGATAAATTGTGGTAGGAAAATGTGCACAAGCAGCAGAGATGACTGCAGCTTCGAGAGTCCATCTCTGTGAATTCAAGAGCTTGGTGGAGGCTGGTGTCAGTGTTTCATAAACCATCAGGCACAGACATCTTCAGGAAAGGGGCTTGAGCTGGTCCTAATATTAGGACACTGAACATATCCTTGCTCAGTGGTCCAAAGTCCTCTTATCAGATGAAAGTATATTTTGTATTTTAAGGTTCTAGGGTGTGAAGGAAGAGGGGAGAAGCACAGAATCCAAGATGTTTGAAGTCCAGGGTGAAGTCTACGGTGATATGGGTTGCCATGTCATCTGCTAGTGTTGGTCTGCTGTGTTTTTATCAATTCCAAAGTCAAAGCAGTCATCTACTTTTAGAGTCCTTCATGCTTCCATCTGCTGCAGATTTTCTTTTCCAGCAGGACTTAGCACTTGCCCACGGAGCCAAACTGTTACTTACTGTGCTTTCTTGGCCAAACAAGTTACCTGACCAGATCCTTTGCTGATTAATCTGATTTTAACTATTAGCCATAATCATCAAAATTAAATATTTCACTTATAATGAATATAATTACACTCTAGAGCATGTGCTTCAACTGGAAGCGGCAAAGTCTGGCATCTCTGATCTTTACTCAAACTTTACTTTTTTTGGATTGTTATTGATTTTTTTTTTTTTTTTTTGTCAAGTACTGATGGATACCTCTGTATGGAGAAGAGTTTCATCAGGAGAAGAGTTTTTTTTCATTGAAATGGAGCAAATCTGGAAGATACCAACACTATTCCAGCTGAGATAAAGAGTCTTTTTGTGGTTTTGTGGTTTCTCTCTGTTGTAAAATGGAGATATACGGAAAATCAATCATACTCACAGCCTTTTCAGTTATTTCCGCTTTTCAGTTATCATACAAATAGCAGATGAACTTTGTCAGACACCTGAATTTCCCTCTGGGATCAATAAAGTTATTTTTCTTCTTCTATTAAAGTTTACTTTAATAGAAGACACATACATCGCCACACTGACTGCACTGTGAACACAGCTTTAGTCTGTGTTATCTGACTTTAATGTTTTAACTAATGTGTAAATTTAATGCTTTAAAATGTCAGTTTCACACAATAATAGACTCAGAAACAGCAGTATATATTTATAACAGGGAGGTTTTTTTTTTTAAATATATGAATAATACATTTTCCTGTTGACCCCAGCCTCATTGCTTTGCTTTCATGGTGATCCACTAAATGACGGTCGGCACTTCAGCTGCCATTCATTGAAGGTAATACACCGACAAAGGATAAGTACTTCATAGAACCCCACTTTAAGAACTAAATTAACCCTTGAAGAATCTTGTGTTCATTCTTGCAGCCAACAACAGAACATTTGTAATATTTTGCTTTCTCCTCCCTTCACACTTAAATTGAAAGAAGCAAGCAATTATAATGCGCTTGGCTTTTAAAGTCTGTTGAGATTAAGTGAATCAAGTAAAATTATTACATGGGCACATTATTATTTCTTTTTACCTGCCTCTTTTTCTTTTCTTTTTTTTTTTTTTGCTGTGATTTTCATTGTTTTGCTGGCGCTTACACAACAACAAACACACAGTTATGTTGCACGGGCCTCTGTCCCTTTCAA
Source organism: Andinoacara biseriatus (assembly GCA_015108635.1). NCBI lineage: Eukaryota > Metazoa > Chordata > Actinopteri > Cichliformes > Cichlidae > Andinoacara > Andinoacara biseriatus. The sequence continues at coordinate 32,314 of VUQJ01044929.1, read as the reverse complement.
GTCTCTCTCCGTCACCGTGTCTGGCACATGTTTGATCCCTTTTGCAAGTGAAAAATGCCCTCAAATGAGGTTCTAATACCTGTGAGGGAAATATATGAACACACTGAAGGCTATGCTTAGGCTTCAACTTTAGTTCGATGTTGAAACATTTAAACAAAAATAGAGTTGCACTGACAAGCAAAGCAATTGTTTTGTACTATGTTGCCAGTTGTCAAGCTCCAGTGACAAACATCAATCGCTGTGGAAATTGTGCAGTTTCTGTCAGCCACCAATTCGGTTGAGATGAAACGATGAAATCATCTGTAGTTTGGCGCTGAAGGCTGTGGCTCAGGGTCAGGTTTTTCTAGGAAACAATAACTATGCACGTACACTGGGACAAGGACTGTAGGCATTTTCATCAGGTGCTGTATTCATCTTTTCTCTCTGGCCAACTTGATTAATCATGCTCCTTTCACTGCAAGGGACCTTACTTACTAGGCAGTTGGTCCTAATAACAAAGATCACTTATAATTGCACCCTAAAAACTAATTTAATGATCAATCTAATTGTGGAATTTTAACTGAATTTTGATTCATTAGGAAAACGGTGTTACAGCAGTGCAGCCACAAACACGTCATTAACATGCTCATTTTGCTGAGAATCCTCTCGTGGTTTTAAACCTAATATACATTAAATTTTTGACAATGACCGTCCAAACATTTTTACATAGGAATTTATGCATTGTGCGCACACGCACTGACTAAGGTCTGAGACACGCCTTCCCTCTCCTAACTCCATATCCCTGCACTCACAAATCACCACAAGGTTACTACGGATCACCGGTTCTCTGTTGTAAATCGTTTAAATCTTCACTCCTTGACTATCTCTCATTAGCAAAATCGCACTCTCAGCATGAACAGTCTGTAGTATTATCCTACAGCAGCCCACTCGCGTTCTTATGACTTCGATTTGAAGGTAACAGAGCTGCAAACTTAGTGGCATAGCTTCTTTTTTTTTCCAGTTTTCCAGGTCAGAGTAGTATTAAGCATGCTTTATACTCCCTCAAGGTATGGATGTTAAAATAGAAAGCAAAGCTATAGTTATTTCGGAGTGCATGGTTTCATGTCAACGCAGCACAGAAACACAGATGTGCAGTAACTCACACAAATATGGCAGCACTTTTTAGGAATATCACATTACGGAGGCAAGGATTCTTTCCAGAGACTACCAAGCATAGCTAATCCACATTAGGGATGTTCAGTCAGCACATTAGGCTTAAACTTGATGTCTGAATGCAAAGCAGCAGGAAATGGAAAATGTTGGAAATTGGTCAGATGTTATGGGACTCATGTGTGTCTGTAAATGTGAAGTAATTATTGTCCTTGACAGACAAAGAAACTGTTGGAAGGCATGTCTCTCAGTGGTGCGCTACAGTCATTATTCATAATCACAATTTGTTTAGAGCAGAGGTGGTGCAGTGGTTAGCTTATCACTGGAAAGAAGCATCCCTGTTCTTGATCAAGAAGACTTTAATATAATAACACGTGCTGTCCCGGTTTGAGCCGCGCGTCTCATCTGGCTGCTGCAGAATGAAACACAATTGACCATTTTCCACGGTTTCTCTCAGAATTTCACTCAGCAGCTGCTCCACTACACAGATATGCAATTACCAAGTGTCTCAAAGTATAAACTAGAAAATCTACTACAGCTAATGACTGTATTAGTATTGTCCTCTGGAACATTTATTTCTCTTTCAAACAAAAATGAATAGAAAAGATGAAACTGCATCTGTAACATATCCCATTTTTTTTCTCGGCTTATTTCTTTAATTTGTCGCCACATTTTTTGTTTATTTATTTATTTTTTGCCAAACTTATGGAACCTCTTAAATGGTAACTTCCAAAAGCTTTTCTTCCGCTCTGTCAGAGTGAGTAAGACACAAATGGATCTCTTGGGTCCCTAGAGCAATGTTTTAAGCCACATGGCAAAAAATCTTTTGTAAGCGTGTGTGTGTGTGTGTGTGTGTGTGTTTTTTTTTTTTTGGGGGGGGGGGGGGGGGGGGGGGGGGGGCTATCCTAGCTGACATATGGCGAGAGGCAGGGTACACCCTGGACAAGGTCGCCAGCCTGTCGCAGGGTCAACACAGATAGACAGACAACCATTCACGCTCTCATTCATACCTATGGGCAATTTAGTGTAGCCAATTAACCTAACCCCAGTACATGCATGTCTTTGGACTGTGGGAGGAAACCGAAGTACCCGAAGGAAACCCACGCA
>VUQJ01044929.1:0-17586 GCA_015108635.1 Andinoacara biseriatus | reverse complement strand
TTGCTTCTTCAAATAGTCACAGCTGCAAAGAAGTATAGTATTGACATTAACCTCAAATATCTTTGTTTGAAGAGTGAACTGAGGTAATGTACTCTGAATGAATACGGCTAAGCTGTCTTATTGAACATGAGCAGATTTCAGCCAGTGAGCACTGACTGGAACTAAACATTTGCTGCAGGGCCTCAAGGGACGACATAATGCACTGACAATATTACAGTATATGCTGCAAAGCCATTTTTATTTGCTTAAACTGAATTATTTTATTTTTTATATCAGCCACAACATCAGCAGAAGTGAACATATAAGCAGTGAATAACATTTTAGCCACTCATCAAGAAATATATTTTTACTGAACTGCTGTCAGATAGTGGACAGAGTATCATCAACCTTGGTGATGGATTCAGTCTCATCTTTTGAACCTCACAATGTCAACAATGCTAAATGGATACAATATGATTAAAACTGTTACACACTTAAGCACCTGTATTTAATCCAGTGTGGTTACTATTTGCATATGCACTGCCTATTTAATCTTACTGAACTTATTTTGGGGTGTAGTAATTAATACCCCACAATATGTTCAATAATTACTAAATTAGCAACATGGACTTTTTAAGGTCGCTTTGACGGTGTTGGGGCTTCATATTCAGTATAATTGTTTTAGGCAATAATGAAACCTGCACGGCCCACAGTATGCAGTTATTTGAAGCAGTCAGCAGGGAAGATGTGCCCCTGACTGAATGCACAAGGTGCTTAATTATTCAAACAGGTGCTTGCTACTCAGGCAGGATTGATGCTTCAGGAGCACTTCATTAATTGAAGCCCATTATCAATAACAGATTGTGAATCATCCCTTAGATCTTCTGATTTAATTTTGCAACACACTGGGATCAACCGTGTTAATTACAGATTTACAGGAAAGTAGGGACATCAGAAATAAATTTGAGCATCTGGTGTGATTAATTTATCAGTTATTCTCCAAACAACAACTCAGAGGACTTTTACTCACTTCCTCGTCCCTTGTTGGAGCTTAAATGAACAATTCAAATCATATTAAGAAGTATTAAACTCCATGGCTCTCTTGAGATGGTATACACATGACAGACAATTCAAGATATTAGCAGGTATAAAAAAAAACGAGCTGATAATGTCCTTTGTTCTGAAGCTAATTACGCATTTATACTGACCTTCTGTGGGATGGATTCACTTAAAATGATGTACACACACAGGATAGAGCAGAGACAGCCTGGTACTTACATATACAAATTATCACAACAACACACAACTACACACCTTTTCTAATGCGATTACCTTGGCAGACGTTTCTATACCCAGTTAATCTAACAGCAGTTTACCTTTCTGTATATTTGTGTTTAATTTCAATTAAAGCTGGGCTGTGGACAAACTCATTTTCTAAACCAATTACTTTGGAAGTAGATAAAATACATAAGCAACCTTTGGACAACATTTTCCCCATAAAATTCTTTAACCAAAATAAAACCCGGATATACAAATCTCGCTGACAGTTGTCAGATTTATATGTGTAGGAGGTACAGTACAGCTCTGCCTGACAGCCTGCAAGTCAGTCTTTCTTAGGCTAAACAGATAACAGAGGTAAAGCAGAATGCCCTCCGGGCTCCATATCAGTAACTATTCAATATGGCTTAGTAGATACAGCTGTTCCTGGATAACTGAGAGCAGGAGGGCCTTTGCAGCTGTTCTAACAGGTTCTCCCAGGATTGCTCCAGTTTTCACTGGAATCGACACAAGGATATTGGAAGCATTGTGTACAGTACTGTACTGTGCAAAAGTCTTGAATCCACCTGCATTTCTTTATATTTTGCTGGGAAAATATAGCATATACTGTAGGTGATGCAATTGATTGAAAAGTGTGCAAACATACAGTTAAAGGCAAACAAACAGAGTTTTGAATATTGGCTGCCTTTTGTGCCATTCTGTCAAGATGATCAATAACTGTTCACTGTATGTTTTTCTATCCAGTCATGCCTGAAAAAAACTCTCCAATATGAATATAAAATCTCTAATAGAAAATGAGTGAATTTAGACCAATAACCACCCCCCACCCACACTCCCAGGCTCTGACTTCGTTTCAGATTTCAAGACACTGATTAAGACCTTGATGCCTCCTCCAAAATCCTATCTCCTAACCTATCACCACCCCTGGAGAGACCCTGCAGAGCCCCTTTAGCTATTGGTGTTTGATCTATCTAGCCAAGAGCATCCTAAATCAGTGGCTTTGCCTGCCATTGGGCTCCTTCTACAGAATACTGACCTCATGGTGCAGCTCCCCTGCTGGTGTGAACCAAAGAGCTGCTGGATGGCAGATCTAGGGCTCCCACCTCAGAGGATAAAGGTGGATATTAATGTGGACACACATCTTCACGTGTGAGTTTTATATGTTGGTTCAAAGTTGTACCTTATTTTCTAATATTCTGTGTTATGGAATGGGCTATTGAAACATGCATGTGGCCTTTTGGTAAAAAATATGTTATATTTAACCTTTAAGTGAGATACAGGTGCAGTTTAGTAGAAATGTTAGCCAGGGAGTAAGCTTGCTGACACTCTTTCAAGGAAACAGCGGGACGCTATTAAACTCAAATCATAACTCAGTCAAAATGATAATTGTATAGAATTAGCACATCTGATTGTAGATACAGTTTAATAGAAGCAATAAAACTGACCTCTCCTTGTGAATATATAACAAAGTGATAACACACTCTTTTTCTACTATGGGTTTGTTGCCATAGGAACAGATACAAAAGGCAAAAAGAGGACAGCTTGCAGTTTCTTTTACTCACTCCAGAAATACTACCTGGTGTATAGGAGAAATGCATTTAGCAAACATGCCATATGGCAAGCAAAAATGGTATACAATAGCATATATATTTAAATATATACAGTGTACAGTGTATTTCAGTGTTATGAGAGATTTTATTTGTTAATTAACTAATGATTTAATTTACATATTATAGACATTTAGATGCTGCGGTGCACTGGAGTTGGAAAAAAGTATTTTTTTAAAGTTTTATTTACATGCGCGCTTAGAGGTACAAAGTTCTATGACCTTGCCCATTAAAAAAATTGTAATAAAAATTATTAAATGAAGGCTGTGACACTGCAAGACTGCTCTGTGGGCTAACAACTAATACATATCAGAAGCCTGGCAGCTAGTGTAAAGAGAAGTGATGAAGAAGTGATGAAGATATCTTCAAGGCCTCAGTATAGTTATTATGCAGTCATGTGAAAAAGTTTTTACATGTTTCTCTGCAATCCTGTGAAAAACTAAATGAATCCATGCTGCTTTCACAGGAATTAAGAAGATAAATAGCAGCCTGCTGCTGCTAAACACATGCACTTGATAATTTGATCATTGTCAAGTGTGACAATGATCAAAAGCAGAAATTTGGGCAGTTTGATAGTCTGGAGCATTCAGGTGTGTTAACACAATACCACAACCTTCTCAGCAAATTCACCCCAAAGACACACAGTGCGATGCTCAGAGAAATTGCAAACAAACTCCAGTAACCCAGAAGCAGTGCATCAAATCTACAACAGAACAACAATTTCCCCTCTGAAATGGCAAATTATCATATGAAACAACATGTTTAAAATGCCAATTTATTAAGACCACAATAGGAAAGGAACAAAAGAAAACATAGCAGGAGAGTAAATAACTGTGCAGAGCACTGACGACATGTCAGAGAAATCCACCCCATTTCTATAGTATAGCTCATATAGGCTGTATTTACGTTCAGGAGTATAAGGATTTTCAACACTTTTTCACGTGTCATTAGCATATTTAGTTTATCTCTTGGAGTCCAAGAATTTGAAGTTTAGTGTTTGTCAGCCTCTTTGAAGCCTGTCGTTAAATGCTGATTTGTGAGTGAGCAGTAAGTGTCAAATATAGAAAAAAACTAACTGCAGCTTTTTGTCATGCAATATTTTTGAAATATTGAAAATTTAAAAATGTTAGTTCATGAGTAACCACTCATCACCCAAGCTCTGCTACTGTATCTGTCTATTCTTCTTACTGGAACAGGTACTGTGGACACACACTGCAATGGCCTACTTCATAAATGCTCTCAGGACCACCAATGAACTGCTTCTTGTCATACAAAAGGTGTGAGAGAATAGTTACTTGAGGTCTCACAGTATGAAGAGGCAGCCTTACAATAATGTCCACAACAAATAATGATGTTTCTTATCTTCTTGATTGTGTTCTTATCTTTTTTTAAACAGCTCTGGCAATTGAGTTGCCTACGGTTATACATTTTTTAGTCCTTCACTAGGTCTACCAATCTATTGATTTTTATTTATATTTATATTTATCTAACTTACTACTTTTGATTTACTCTTTCCATATTATACCATCATTATTATTATGGCAAGGTTAACCTGAGCCAATGACAGCTCTGCCAACCAATCAGCCTGGATTTTTCTAGCTGGTTTCACTCAGGCATTGCCGGAAACCACCTCTTTCAGACCGTCACCATGTGAACACACCCTATTTGTGGCTCCAGCCATGTCCTGTATTAAATTGTACCCATGACTATCTACACCTGCATGTGTAAAATATGGTTTGTGTGTGCACGCACATGCACATGCGTGTATGCATGCATGCATGCATGCAGTGGTCCACACGTGCAGCCTCATTATAGCAGTTGATGAATAGTTTTCCACTTGGTCGGTAAAAGAGGCAGTGGAGGTTTCCGCCTGAGGATGTTCCCTCCCATAGAGCAGGTGGAACTCCAGGACACGGTCTCTCAGAGCTCTGAATACTTCCTAAGGTATCTGATGATGGTCTCCAACCAGGCAAACACTGTTCATCATGATACACCTGCTGGCAATGTGATAGAGCACTGGGGTAATATTCGGAAAGAGTTATTCTGGATACCCTTTGCTTTATATAACTGCATGAGAGAGATGTCTGTGTGTGTCGGAGGGCTGTTGTATGCATTGGTTGTGTTTTGGTGTTGTTTGGCCAGCACTTAACTCAATCTGCCAGAGATGATATTTTTTTAAGGCTCATTATTATTTGAATTTGTTTTTTTGTTTTTTTTGTCTTCATTTGTGTTATAGTGTCAAGGTCAGTGACGTTTTTTTTTTTGTAAGGGCATATTTATTTAGACAGTGGGACTAGAATCAAAGCTGTTAGAGGATTAAATTTCAAGTTAGCATAGAAACAGATTCTTTTTCTTCTTCTTTCCATCAGGGGAGTGCTCTCAACATCTCAACTCTCACTGGACATTACATCAAAAACGCCTTGTTCAGGTGGATACTTTTTGAAGGTTACTGTGTCTTAATATTCCCCCTATTACTCCCCTATCTAAAGTCTGTGCTTTCAATGTACAACAAAACAGTGGTTGTGTTATAGGATAGCAGCTGGCTCTCCACATGATGAAAACACAGAGACGTGGCTTTGATGTGCTAAACCTGAGTTTCTTTGTGGTCCAGGCGTGTGTAGGTGTGTATACACAGTGTGTTCACTAGGTATTGAAACCATCGTGTCCCATTTTGTTGCTATAGCAGTGTCTTGGATTGGATCACATTATGGTTTATAAATGAAAATGACTTATGTTTCTTTGAGAGACATTTCTTTTTGATGGTCGTCCCGCATGCATCTTCTTTCCAGTCTCACTTTCTGCGGTTTTGATTTCCACAGTATAGCCAATGTGACATTTGAAATGCTTTCATTATAATTACTGCTCTGAGGAAAGCTCATTATGTAGTTACAGTAATGTTTTTGCTTTAATGCTACTTTGAGAGTGATATTTCTTTTGGTGTGTGATGTTTCAAAAGTGAAGCTACTTTTGCAAATGTATCTGCTTAATCATATATTGGCCAAATTCAAAGAATGGCTGCTGTAAACAATCCAGTTGTCACCTTTAAGTACATGTATCTGACCCAATTATAAGAAGTTAGATATAAGGAAAAACCTATCTGCACTCTCTGTTGTAATGATTAAATCTTGGAATTCTCTATATTTTATTGTTGTCCTTAGTATTTGTTGTTATGCTAGCCATGTTAGCTAACTGTGGTGCAGATTTGTTTCGTGTATTTGGTTTAGATTGGAAGAAGAAAAAAGCCTACAGTTTTCAGTGATTCACTATCATTTAGTGTCACCTAATTTCAAATGGCAATGATTTTTACCTCCCTAAAGTAACCAAATAAAAAAAATGTCCAATTGAATCTGTTCTTAAGTCAGTCTAAAAAGTAAATAATGCTGCTTGTTGATGGTTATGGTTATTGTATTGGCAACATCAAATTTTACTTTTGTTACCACTAGCAGCTGTTAGGGACTGCTGTGTTTAAAAGCTTATGCAGAACTCAGAAGACAACATAAGATAAACAATTAATGCTGATAATTTCAAAGATAGCAAAGTTCTAAAATTCAACAATTATCAATCTAAGCCAGGGAATGGAAGTATCCAGGGAACACAGGGAAGCCTGAGTGAGGTTACATTATAACTCCTTCTCTCTTTGAACTATTTTTATATTAGCAAGTCATTTTTTTGCGCTTTTATTAGTTTATCATTCTGAGGTCAGATGAGTTATTCAGGTTCAAATTTTCTGTTAAAGGTAGTCTTCACCTTTGGTGAACTAAATACTTTTTATGCACTGTTATTTTTATTGCATGCTTTACTATGTATAAAGTCTATGAGCGGATATGGGTAACACAAATATAATAAACCCCAACCTAATAATAAAATGACATGGAACTCAAAAAAGATGCACAATAAAACAAAAATAAAGGGAAAAGCTCCTTTCAGCTGCTGTCACCACAGTGTGTAGTTCTGCATGTTTGATTTGGCAGATTTTACACTGGATGCCCTTTCTGATCCAACCCCAAAGGGGATTTGTATAAAAAAAAAATGAATATAATAAAATAATATGTAAAGTGCTCCATTTTAATCTCTCGCTTAATATTAATCATAATCTCTTGGTTTACTGGCAGTTACTTTCCCAGAATCAGTTATGATTCTGACCCTGCATGGACACCAGTTGTGTTCAGCAGATGCCATTTTCAGAATAGCATTAACTTTCAAAAAGGTCTCTAACTGTCTTCTTCTATTCTATCTTTTAGAATTATTGTTATCTGTAATTTTCTCCTTGGCCAACAGGTTCCTCTTTTTTTCTTTAAAAGCTGGCAGTCTTGAATTTGAAATTTGAAAAGAAAATAAGCTTAAAAGCATTATCTTAGATCTGTGATTCCTAGACAGATAAATCTACATATATTCATAGCAATTATATGGTAATTTCAAAGAGAAGCATTGCTTTCATAAATACTGCTCATCAATCACATGGATACATTTAAAATTCAGTTACTTGTGCTGTTGAAGAAGACATGACTTACTCATAAAGTGCATTTCTCTCTACACAATCATGGAATAAATTTTGGAAACTCACAGGAGGTGGGCTATAGAGATTTTAGTTGAAAAGACCATTTTAGATTCGGTTTTATCTGAAGCATCCAATTTTCTGTCCAAAGATTGACCCAAGAAAAAAACCTATTTCCCTGTACTTTGTGACTGCTACAGTCACTATCATTTGGCGTCACCAACTTCAAATGGCTTGTTTTTCCCTGCCTAAAGTTACCAAAATCAAAATGTCCAAGAAAATGTGTTCTTTAGGTCAGTCTGAAAAGCAAATAATACTGCTTGTTAATCATTATTGTTGTTGTGTGGGCACCATCTAATTTTAGTTCTGGCACCACTAGCATCAGTACAAAGGCCTGCTGTCACACCACCCAGTCCCCAATGGTGAAATGACTTTCAAACTCAAGTAAAACTGTAGTCACACGCCACCCTCCATTGTACTCTACAAATTGTTTTCTCAAAATATTATGACTGAAAAAAGTTATTTTGCAGAAGGTGTATCTGCACACAGATACTCACACATACAGACATGGATACAATTGTTGATACCCTTCCTTTAAAGAAAGAAAAACCAATAAAGGTCACTGAAGTAACTTGAAACTGACAAAATCATTCTAAATAAAAAAATTTCTGAAAAGTAACACATGAATATCAGACATTGCTTTTGAATTGTGGTTCAACAAAATTATTAAAAAAAATAAACTAGTGAAACTGTGCAGGTTGCAATGAGAAATCAAGACTATCAAGGGATTCTCAAACAAAATGTGCTGCCCAGTGTCAGAAAGCTTTGACTCAGTGGTAGGCTAGGTCCTCCAACAGGATAATGACCCAGAACACACAGATAAAAAAATCCAGGAATGGCTAAGAACAAAATATTCGACTTCTGTGAGCCCTGATCTAAATCCTATTCAGGGTTCTAGCCAGCAGTTGATTGTCCAGTGCTCCGCCATGCTGAGGTTGTCTTGCCCCAGGCCGAGCATTTCACCGGTTCACTACCGAACTCTTCGCTTCGATATCAGGCTAATTTTTCTTTCTTCTGGCTAGATCACTGCACTGTAGTATTTCACCACAATTTGCAATCTACCACCGGACATGGCCTGTTTTGTTCGCAATGTGCATGCGCGATCTTGCAACGGTCCTGTTCATGCTCGATTTTGCAGGGCTACAGAAAGCAAAATGGTGACCAGCATGAAACCGAGGGGGAAGTAGACAAAAAAGGAAGCTCAAAGGACAATTTTGGGCTTCCCATTAAGTATAAATTCCCAAGAACTGTGAAGGGCCTTGGAGAAAAAAATTACAGTTCCCAACAAAATGACACCTCCTGCTGTTGTAGTTAGTGGCTTACTTTAAAAAATGTGAATTCATGAGAATGGACTGAGAAACACTTGGGCTCTAATGTTTTTATTTGCTTTTTACGTGATTTCTGCAAACCCATTATTAGAAGGCTCTGGGCTCTGGGAAACACTGAATGCGTGAGATGTAAATGATTCTGGTTTACAGTATATGCAAAAAAGAATTATTGCTCTAGCAAGCTAATGGTTCACATCACTGAATTAAATAGCGGACATGGCATTTAGCATTTAACAGAAGCAAGCTAATTAGCATTAGCATTAGCTTGCTACTGCTAACACCCCCAACATACATACACTGGGCTGAAATGTTTTTCTGGCAAGAACCCTGCTATTGAACATCTGTGGAAAGAGCTGAACTGTGCAGTCTGGAGAAGGTCCCTTTCAAACCTGAGACAACTGGAGCAGTTTGTTCATGAGGAATGGAAAAAAATATCTGTCAAGTAGTCCAGAAGTCTCACTGAGAGTTACAGAAATCACTTAATTGCGGTGATTTCCTCAAAAAGTTATGCAATAAAAGTGTTTTTTTTTTTTAAATAATTCAGCCGAACCACATTTCTAAAGAAACGTTTGATTTTTATTAGTTAATTTTCAGTAACTTTGTATTTATTATTACCTTTGTCAATTTCAAGTTCTTTCAGTGACCTGTGTGTGTGTGTGTGTGTGTGTGTGTGTTTAAATAACTAGATAGACCGATGGATAGCAGCATATACTGTATATAGCTATATATAGTAGCTGGATAGTTTGGAAAAATTGGGCGGGGTTTTGAACTCTCACCGGGGCATGCATCCAGTAAGGGTTAGGCCTCTAATGTTACCTAAGCCTAACTTGGACTATCAATGAGAGATAAACTAGATATACCACACATGTAACCCCAGTGAAAGGATTTTCATGACAAGGATGTGGCACCTATAGATTCTTTGAAACCCAACATCTTGGATAGTGATTCCCAAGGTGGGCTGTAGTAATAACATACTGTATATTCAGATTGAAATTACTCATAAGTATGTACAATGACATATTTACATAAAGTTAGTTATTCATACAAAAAGTAAATTTAATAGGAAGGTTAATAGGAAGTGGATAGTTTGTGATATTACTTGTACTCTGATCTAAATTTACTGCTTTTATAGATAGATAGATAGATACTTTATTAATCCCAAAGGAAATTAGAGCTCTGTATTTAAGTGTTCCGGTGGTAGGTAGGTCACACATTGGCCTCAACAATTCAGCTTGTATTGTGTTGTGTTTTTTGACTAAGAATTTCAAGGAAATACATCACTTTCTCTTATATATTGATTAGAGTGAATAATAAAGATTGGGTGGGTGCCGTGAGATTTTCTGTTTTTTAAGTGGGCTGCAGCACTCTTGACTTTGGAAATGGCTCATCTAGGATAACATCTGCTATTCGAACGAGAGATTGATGAGGTACAACACCTATACAGTCCGGATCCCGAGAAGGGACCAGTCCTATTCAACTACCAGCCAATAATCTGCCTCAGTTCAACATTAAAGCTCCTGTCAGGCATCATAGCAGCTAAGATGAACAATCTGGATTGATTACAAGAAATGCTTCACAACATCAGCCACCTCTTCTGTATGCCAGGAGTGAACGAGACATTGTTCAGTGAATTGCTACAGCAACAACTGGAGAAATGTGGCTGGATGGTAACAAAGAGAGGGAAGATAGTCAGAACTGACTGCACTACCAGAAGGCAACATTGCAGATATTGCAGACATTGAAGACAGCCACAAGCACCTTGGAATCCCACAGGTAAATAGGTACCTACTTGCAGAGAGTAAGGCAAGTCCTGAGGAGTCAGCTGTCTTGTACTGGATGTCATAATACCTGTTTGCATCCACCTTGTAATGATGGATACAGATGGGTACTGCGTCTGAAAAAGAACTTGGGTATTATCCATTCCATCTATCTTTCTGACATTTTCGTGGACGTCTCAGAGTCCTATTGACAAAGGCATCTGTAACCCTGTAATCCTTGATGGGAAGGATCAAATTCAAAGGATCTAATCATCTTGGTGACGGCTCCGCCTTTTTGCACTTGCTGCGCGCACAGACTGCACATAAAACAGCTGCTGCTGTTGTTGAAACACTGTGAACATAATTTTGTAATGCTTTTTATCTTGACACTGTTGGATATATTACAAACTAAATAAGGCGCGTGTGTGACGTAATCGCAAATGCATCCTCACATCAGGGAAATCGATAAGTGGAATCATTAAGCAAGCTGACTAACAATTCCAAGGAATTGAATTACTGGGAACCGGTTCTCTACAAGAACTCGATTCCCATCCCTACTAATACCATAATGTTTGACTTTTAGCTAAAATACTTAAGTTGGTATTTTAAAGTTAGTTTTCACTGACCAAAACATTTGGCAGATGCCTCTCTAGAGTCATATGGACATAGTGGGCATGTAGTGTGCTTTTGTTTAGAAAATAAATGCAAGCTGAGTATTATATTTCATGGGTTTGTACTTAAACTGTTGTTTCCAAACTCAAGACCCAAGTGGCCCCTGAACATGCTGCTGTTGAGAAAAGAGCAAACAATTAACCCAAGATTGATGTCAGTTTCCCTAACAAAGTGGGATTGAAACTGTTTACCTGGGCTGCAAATTAAATCTTGGGCATGACAATTGGCAGCATTTAGAATGGATCACCAGGTGCCCAGACATCTGTGAGATTCCCTTAAGGGTTAGAGCAGTGTGTGTGTGTGAGATTCTGTTTGTGTGTTGGTTCATTTGCATGCAAGCTACACAGGCATATAAATTTGAATGTGTGACTCTGTGTACAGTGATTTGTGTGTGAGTAACTTGAATTATTTACAAGGAGCAACAGAGAATGGCTCTGTCATGAGGCTCCCAGTACAAAAGCACACAGAATTTAGGAAAGGAGCAACAAGAAAAAGAAATAGGGGTGGAGGCAAGGAGGTATGAAGGAGTCAAGGGTTCAGGTCCAGGGAGTAAGAAAAGGGCCAAACAGAGAAAAAAAAAAGTCATATTCAGTGTGTGTCTCTTCCTGATTAAAACATGAAGTGGCTGCAGTAGCAGCTCAGGAGTTGCAGGCAAATGCCCAATCACGGATGAGCACTGCAGCACTCCAAGGAGAAAGAAATCACACACGCTTTAGCAGGGGAAATTACAAGTGGGTGGGAGACAGATAAATAGAAAGATGCTGTGAAAGGAATGTGTGTGTTTTTATTGGTCTGATTTCCAACAGTCTCTCATCTAGTAAAGTGCCACTCCATCAAAAGCAAACAAACAAAAGCTAATTTATTTTCTCTCATCTTGCACACATCCCAAAAAACTGTAAACACTGTTGTACATTTGCATTTTGACTACACATTTATTAAAAAGTCAGTTTATTCTGGTTTATATTATCTTGCATTGGAGCCATTGCCGGAGATCTTTACTTTTTGTTGTGATAATTAAACCCTGGTGTAGTGGGGGAAAAAAGGGTTGTGTATTTTATCATTGAGAGACATCCAAAATAATGTTTAACAAACAAACTGGTATGCAGAAGTTGATGATGAACAGGGGGAATGCACATTAAATGCAATGTCTATATTTCTGCATTTGAAATGGCTTACACCTCATGCCATGGTCAATTTTTCTTTTTAACCTTTATTTAGCATTGCACGCTCCCTTGGGAAGTGTTTGGTACAATCTCAGTTGAATCCACTAAATAGCTCCAGTGGAACAGGTGTGTGGATAAATGCCTTACACAAGGACACCTTGAAAACATTGGTTAAAGATAGTGCAACTAACCAATTTTTCCTGCTCCGTCCAGGGAATTTTAACCAAAAAAACATTTTCGTAACAATCTTGTTTCTCATTCTCTCTATTGTCCAAAATGTCCCTGCTTGGCTGGGGATGCACACCATGACTCTATTGTCTATAACCTTTCCTTGCTCCTTTGACCATGTAAAGTAAATCCCTTAAAAAAAAAAAACATTGTTTCATCCACTACTGTCTCCAATGCATTAATGCTGCTCATCATCAATGTGAAACATTATTTGGCCTACTTGTAACACACGTGAACCAAACATGTTTATCCTCCCTCTGTAACGTTGTTTGGAGCTGAAAATTACAACAGGTGCTCAGCGGTTCAGTCCTTGATCCCACTGTAAACAAACTGTCCTTGTTGATGCCTTCAAGGACACTATAGATTCAGAGAGTTGTATTTGTGCGGCAGAACAGCAAACTGTGTTGCAGCCTGTCATTGCATTTGATTCTTCAGCTTTTAGTTTGTCAAGTGTCCTTGAACGTATCAACAGTGACTTCAAAAAGGTGAAGCTGAAAAAAAAAAAAGAATAAATGTAACAAGCTGTTATTTGGTGCTATCTGTATGGATGTGCTGTTTGTATCAATCTGTACTGTAATGAACTAAAAACCATGGTTGTGTGGAAAGTTAAGGCTTTAATCTACAAACTTTATTGAAATTAAGATGTTTGCTGATTGCAGGTCACACGAAACACATAAGTTGTAGCCAGTGGTATTTATTACAGTTGTATTCTAAGGCTTGATGAAAATATTGGCAACTTTTCAGTGTTGTTTGATGGTAGAACCTTTCCTTAGTTTGGTTACAATGAAAACGTGTTGTTGAGAAGACAGGTTGCAATGACAGTGGATTATCACACATCAGGCTTGTTGATTCAGGGTGTTACCATAGGCCTCAGTCTGGAAACTGGTCGGCCATCACTTGATGCAGAGGAAATTTGTCTTGCCCGACCAGCTGGTAAGTGGCTGCTGACAGTTGCTAAAGCTTCATTTATGGAGCCCTAGAGACCAGACAGTGACCCTCAGGCAACCACTGGTCACTAGTGAAAAGTGTGTATTACATGACTCAGTGGTGAGTGGTATACAGTGCTGCACTGAAGGCTTCCCTGTAAATTCTTTGGTTGCTAGCAGGCTGCTGCAGTTGCCAGTAGTTTGATGTGTTTGTTTACTCTGGGCTCTATGCATGGGCTCTATTTCTGCTTTGAGGTCTTAATAACATCTGGCAACAATCTGGCACTAAAACTTTCCATCAAAGATTTAAGATTTAGTTCTTATTTTTTTATGCTTTGGACAGAATATATACTAGAGATCTGAGACTATTACCCCATAATTGGTGTCAAAGTCACTCCAAATGGTGTCCACAGGTAAGATAAAATGAAGGCCTTACCCTGTTATATGGTAATAAGAATAGTTCCATTAGTTTTCTGAGAAGATTTTCTACATTGGTAAGAATACTAAAGAGAATACTAAATGTTTTACAACTCCTTTAGCAATTCATAAATAATCTGATTTTGTTTTTTTCCAACATAATATGACACAAAATCTCTGTTCACCTTTACTGAATGGTGATGTGGAGGATGCAGTGCTGTTTAACTCTCAGCTGGCAGAATATTATTTAAAATTTGGCAGTGACACTCTTTTTCTTTCTTCTGTTCATAAAGCTTGACCCTTTTAATCTTTATAGGCTTTCTCTGCCCCTGCTATTGATGAGTCTATCAAGGATTCATTTCAAACAAAATGAAATCTAAACGCACCACTTTTGGAGGAAGGTGATTATTCCCACAAGAGTATTTAGAAATGTGGATTACAATGAGAAGATGCTGTGTACTTCAATCACAGAGAAAATGTAATTTATTGACACAAACGTGTTAAAGAGTGGTCGTGTTCGTTCGTGTATTCACATATTGGCTCTGGTCCGAAATCTCTGGCACTGATTGTGGGGCGTGCTCTACATCTTAGCCCAGCCAGCATAGACTGATGAGTTTATGCTAAAGTACATCTTCAACAATGTTGTTACTGTGCTTTCCTTTAGGTACAACTGTTAACACATCCGCTTATCTGAGAGGCTTCTCAGCAGGAACCAAAATTTATATGCAACAAAATTACACATCTGACTTCCCATCTCTAGTGAAATGTGGTTCACAAGGCAGAGTACTGCCAATTAGATTTTTAACTGGTGTCAGCAAGATTTTAAGTGATCTTGGGTAATAAGATTTTTTCACTTTGTTGAACTTAAAAACTTTTCATTTTCTTTGCCACATATTAGAAGTTCTTACTCTGATATTCAAGTATTAACTCCTTCCAACTGTGAACTCCACCGCTTTGATTTATCTAGCATACTAAAATACCTGACTTTACTCTTTCTGAGGCACTTAAAATCTGATGGAAGAGACAGAAATAATTTCCTAAACCTGACACAACATTAATATAATTAACCAAAGATTAGATACAGAGCAGAAAAAATATCCTGTGTTATCATGTCATTTGGTTGAACCTAATTAAGTCAAGGAATGAACATTTATTTTGGAACAAGACTGTCATAAATGCTAGGATAATTTGATTAGAACTGCAGAGAATCCTGTGACTGCTGAGTGTAAGATAATCTATAAATGTCTCTCTGTGTAGGATAGGAAATTAAATAAAATTGGTAGCTGCATTTTAATGCAATTTTAAGGTATCTAATTAAAATTGTATCAAGATAGCAGGAGAATTGATTAATTAGGAGGGAAAAAATGCACAAGAATTTCTTTCCTAATATTTTTATATAAATTGACATGAGAGATAAAAGTGTATTCACATGATAAAATTAGAGAAAATACCTCTAAGATTGATTTTATGTAGTAATTGAAGTACCAATTGCTTT
Source organism: Andinoacara biseriatus (assembly GCA_015108635.1). Taxonomy (NCBI): domain Eukaryota; kingdom Metazoa; phylum Chordata; class Actinopteri; order Cichliformes; family Cichlidae; genus Andinoacara; species Andinoacara biseriatus. Next base: position 2,181 of record VUQJ01044929.1, on the reverse strand, counting down.
GTATTCAATTACTAGCATCACAAATGTTCTAAATATACCATCTTTTAATCAATAAAGAGTGTTTTACCTTAAGACACAGCTAATGCTTATCTCGTTAAAGCTTTTGATTTGATAATTATTGATATGCATTTCTATCTTCCACCCTTAGAGACAATGGCATTTAATCCATTGTTTGGGCTAGTGATTGCTTGGATTTTCTTACTTCGTTATTCTTTAATTATTCGCTGTCGATTAATTATCCCACATGATGAGAAAGCACCAAAGACCGACGAGTTTGCCGTAACTACTCGTTACGCCTTTGTATACTGACACCAAAGGAACTCCTAAAACAATGACAGCTCCCTTCTGCTGCTGCAGTGTTTACTACTCTAAGTGCCAAGATGCCAAAGATGTTTTTTTTTTTTTTTAATGAAAGCTGTATTCACAGATTCTCTATGCCTATAGTCATACTCTATGTTCAAAGACAAGTATATTTATTTTATAATTACTCATAGTGTGTCTAGTCATATAATACTGCAAACAAACACTTAGATAGGGCTGACTATCCCACATGTAGGGGTGAAGCAAGTGTACAGATCTTTCATTTCAGAATGAGTGCCTCAATGTGAAAACACTCCGAGATAATTCCCTACATGAAATGCATGAAAGCTAACACAAAAGTAAAACCAAAAAACATAAGTGTTTAAAGTAAAAAAAAACACTCATTGTGAGGAAGTTTTGTATGAGTGAGTTGGAGATCAGGCACGAGTGGTGACAAAAGGGGAAAAGGAGAAAATAAAATAAGGAAATGATCAAGAAGAATTGAAAAAAATATATAATTATTTTAAAATTAAGGACAAAAACAAGGTAAGAAAGGAAAAACAAAGGCAGAAATTAAGAATATGGGAAGGGATGGTAGCGTGAAGACAAATAAATGATACAAGGCAGCAGCTGATTATTATTTTCATCATAATCTTCAATTCATCTGGCAATCAGTTCTTGGATTATCTGTTTCATTTGTGTAACATGACACATTAAACCTGAGTTCAAGGAAACATCTTTAAACTTGACATTCGATCTGTTTGTCCTTGACTGGCCAATTTTGCTTTAGTAACACACCATTATCTTAAAACTCATTCTCACAATGGAGTATCTGAATTAATTTCCAGAGTTACTTCTTTAGGTCGTTAAGTACATGAATGTCTAAAATGGAGTTCTGTAATTTTTACATTTTAATTTTTGTATTGATTAAACAAAAAAGATACAACAATGGAATTAAGGAGTCTTAGAGGTGCTGGCGTACAAACCGTGTTACTTTTGTTACAGAGCCAGGGTAGCTCATTCCTTTTTCAAGTCTCTGTGTGAAGTTAAATTAGTCAGTTGCTGTTAGAAGCTACACACCCAGCGTGCAGATATAACTGTGGCATCGCTCTTCTCATCTGATGATGGTCAAACAATGTCGATGTCTGAGTACTAAACAAGTAGCTTAGCAACTCAGGAAAACATGAGTGTCTGGACTGTGCAGTTATGTGCATATGTGTCGCCTGTGCGTGGTACTCTAACATACAGAATCTGCAAATATGTAAAATCACAAAAATCTCGATATGACTGAATTTAATCACTTTCGTTTTGCTGGTGTTCTCTAAAGAAACTGATCTTAACGACCATAAATCATTGTGCACAGGGGCTTTGGTAATTAAAGAAAGCACGGTGATGAACTGTGTTTCTCCTATGCTCTCAAATTTGTCATTACTGCAAGCGGGAGTAGTCCAGGGTACACTGTGTCACACAGTACTGTACTGTACAGTACTGTACAAGTGACCAACTGGCCTTAATATTCCCTAATATAATAATATTCACATACTTTTTCATTGGGTTTCTCAGCACCAGCTCAACATGACTCAAGTCTCTTTTATATCTGAAACACATTATGGACTCTTTACGTAATTCATTCACAAACACATGCATTGGTTTATTAATTCAGTCACACGCAGTGAACGTTGAGGCGTCTGTTATAAAGAAGCTCTTAACAGTTTGTCTCGCACCTGCTAGGTGACTTTAACACAGTTTTTCCTCAAACTAATCTGCTTTTTATATTCACTGTGAAAAACAAATGTCACCCTAAGATGACTAATAAGTTGCATTAAGATTGCACATAAAGGCTTACATTTTAAACAAAGGTTAACCAGCTATCTCTTTGTC
>VUQJ01044928.1:0-16968 GCA_015108635.1 Andinoacara biseriatus | reverse complement strand
TTTATTTTTTTTTTTTTTTTGGCTCTTTTTTGTTTTTTTTTTGGTTTTCTGTTTTGTTTTGTGTGTGTTTGCTTGTTTAGGCATGTATATGCAGGTACTATACTCATTTTCTGATTTATCTATTATCACATTATGGTGCTTACTATTTTATTTTGACTTGATCTCTTTCCTGTATGTGCTCATATTTGGGTATTCGGATGTGTTCTAGCCCAATTCTGATTGTAAATAACTGGTACACTGTTAACTGTGTTAATTATTCTGATGTCTTTATTTTGTACCTCAATTTAAAACTTAAATAAAATGGGGGAAAGAAGAGAATATTGATGGGAAAGTACAAAGAAGGTCAGAAGGAATTACACTCTGTCTCTGTGGATCTAGAGAAAGGATATAATGGGGTGCTGAGAGAGGAAATGTGGTGCTGCATGAGCAAAACAGTCGTGGCAGAGAGGTTGTTGCAGAACATATGAGAACAGTGGTGAGGTGTGCAGTAGAAGTCACAACTAGGTTCAAGCTGGCAGTGGGATTACATTGGGGATCTGCTCTGAGCCCCTACTTGTTTGCAGTGGTGATGGACAGGTTGACAGATAAGGTCAGGAAGGAGTTTCTGTGGACTGTGATGTTTGCAGACAATACTGTGATCTTCAGTATGGAGCAGGTAAAGAGGTGGAGGTATGCACTGGAGAGAAGAGGAATGAAAAGCAGTAGAAGATAGGCAGAATAAAGTGAAACTACAAGGAGCAGAGACAGCAAAGGCAGATGAGTTTAAATATCTGGGGTCAACCATCCAAAGTAACACACAATGCACAGACGAGGTAAAGAAGAGAGTGCAGGTAGGATGGAACAGGTGAAGACAAGTGTCAGGGGTGATTTGGGACAGAGGAATAGCAGCAAGTGTCAAAGGGAAGGTTTACAAGAGGCATTCGTCCTGAATGCAGGAGGAGAAGGAGGTTCATGGATGTAGTGAAGAAGGACACGCAGAGGTTTGGTGTGTATATTTTTTCTTCTTTCGGCTGCTCCCTTTAGGGGTTGCCATAGCTATGTATCAACTTGTGTATTAAAAAAAAAAAAAAACTTCTCTGGGTGCAGTACCTAAACATATGGACATACGTATGGTACATTTTAGGTTCCTGGGAGTGCACCTGGAGGACAATTTGACCTGGAGTATCAACACGACCAGCATTGTCAAAAAGGCCCAGCAGAGACTGCATTTCCTTAGGGTTCTCAGGAGCAACCACCCGACCCAAAATCTGCTGGTGTCCTTCTACTGTTGCTCTGCAGAGAACATCTTAACCTACTGTCTGTGCATGTGGTTCAACAGCTGCACAGCAGCAGACAGGAAAAAGACTCCAGCAAGTCATCAACACAGCTCAAAAGATCTCAGGCTGCCCTCCCTTCAGGAATTGTTCAGTGCCCGCTGCCAGAAGAGGGCACAGAACATCCTCCAGGACTCCTCACACCCTGGAAATTCCCTGTTTCAGTTGCTGCCATCAGGAAGACACTTCAGGACAATGAAGGCCAGAACAAACAGACTGAGAAACAGCTTTTATGCCAGGGCCATCATTGAAATGAACTCTGTGCTGTCCACTGGAAAGTGTGTGTGCGTGCAGGTGTGTGTGTATCGAGCTGGTCCCTTCTTGTTTAATTTAAATTTAATTAAATTTTAAAAAAATTTTTAATTTTATTTATTATGTATCCTATTTTTTTATTATTTTGCCACTATAATTTGTATTATTTATTGTTTCTGAGGCTCCAGGAAGGACTGCACTTTTAATCTCGTTGTACAACTTTAGTGTACAATAAAGATTCTATTCAAATCTATTCTAAAGGCTTGCTGGGATTGGATATCGTTGCCAGTGTCGTCATTTCCGTTTGAGAACGCATACTTCCGGGAGAAGCCGAAAACAACAGTGGAAATTCACTGCACCACATATGCATTTTCTGTAAAGACGAAGAAAACTGAAACAAACATCATAACTGCGGTCGTGTAACAGCGAGAAACCTAAACTGTCAACATGGTGAGTAGCACCGTGGTTTTTCTCACCGGTGACGACGAGTTTCTATGAAAATAAATAGCTTTTGGAGCACTTTCAGCTAGCGAGCGGCTAACAACAGGACTACAGCAAAACAGAAAGATGCCCTGTCACGATTAACTCAAAGTTGCTACCAATTGACTCTGAACTATCAACATGAACTGAGTGTGACTTACTAACCCGATATTGTTTATTCCATAGTTTTCCTTTCATGTGTTCGACCACCAGCTGGCCCGGGGCTTTCAGAACCGCTTCTCCACTCAGTACCGTTGCTATTCGGTGTCCATGCTGGCTGGACCCAATGACCGCTCCGACGTGGAGAAAGGAGGCAAAAGTGAGTCTTGTCCATAGAAATGGTGATGTAGTTTCAGGAAATGAGTTCGAGGTTTCTGAAAAAAAGATCTATAAGAAATGTTGTTTAAGCTCGTTCAAATTTACAGTTGAAGAATTAAAGGGACACCCCGAATTTTTGACCCTTGTAAAGAGGGGATCTGGTGACTGTTTTGCTTGTTGACTTAGTTTGGGTTCACTGGTGCTCTTTAGAGGGAATGGTTGCTAGAAATCAATACAGAGTTGCTCTGAGTGATCACCTTCATCCTGTGATCAAATGTTTCTGTCCTAATGGGAGTCTTCTTCTACCTCTATCCATACAGTATTAAATAAGGCATGAAATGTTCTATGAATATTATGTGAATCATATGCACAGTAACCTCAGCTTAATCCTAGTTAAATAGTGCTCTCCACCATAAATAATAAAACATTAAAAGAGGGATTGTCTTTTGGATGATTGGTGTTTCATTAATCCGGTACATTTTAGAGACTGGAGGAAATGAGCTTCCTTCTTAGAGTGTTTGAGCTCTCATTTAGGGTGAGGAATCTGGTTATTCTGAGGGACTTAAGAGCTGCTACTCCTCCACATCAGAAGGAGCTTCTTGAGGTTGTTTGGGCATCTAATTACAAGACCTCCTAGGTGCCCCCTAGGTAATGTGTTTTGAGCATGTTCTACCATTAGGAGATACAGTGGAGAGATTACATCTCTCACCTAGATTAGGAATGTCCCAGTGCCATCCAAAACAGTTAGAGGGAGGGAGGTGTGGGTGTCTGTCCTTAGATCGCTGCCCCTGTACCCTGGTACTGGCAGAAAATGTATGGACACACGCAACTCAGATCTTAACCGTTCTAGACATTAACCAACAGAAAGTGAAACGCAAATGTCTGAAGTTGAATTGGACATTACCAGAACCTAACAGTTTTCTAGTATAGTCAGTGTGATGTGCAGATTTGCATGTAGCTAATTGTCTAGTGAATTCACCGCTATAATCTGTGCTGACTTTCACATGGTGTATCCAGCTCCTTTGTCCAAAGGCTGTATATTTCCAGTACTTTAAACACATCTGAAGTTAACTACTTTCTGCTTTGTGGTACTTCTGAGAAAGGATAACTGTAGAAAATATCCAAAAAATGTCCAGTTCATGTAAGCTTTAAAGGTCACTGTGAATATCAAATTAAAATGACAAACTTTTGTCTTTTATGTTTCAACTTTTTTGGTTTATGAAAACATATTTTCTTTGAAATAACTGTTTTTTTTTAAATTTTGTTTCAGTAATAATGCCACCTTCAGCTCTCGACCAGCTCAGTAAGTGCAAGTTCATTCAAACACCTCTAAATGTCCTGTTTTCCCCCTCTGTGGTTCTAAGCAATGTTCTGCCTCCCTTGTACAGGCAGGCTTAACATAACCTATCCAATGCTGTTCAAGCTGACCAACAAGAACTCAGACAGAATGACACACTGCGGCGTCCTGGAGTTTGTGGCAGATGAGGGAATCTGTTACCTGCCTCACTGGGTGAGAAACAGTAATGAGGTTAATGTCTCCATCAGGGGCTAAACTGTCTCCTGTAACCAGTGGAAGAACACTGGCATTCTTCTTATGTAGAAGTGGATGATGATGTTTTATGCAAATAGAAGTTGAAATAAAAGTTAAAAAATCCCAAATTATTGGTATTCACAACATGTTGAACTAAATCTTCTCTGCTGGTGGCACAGAGGTGCAGTAGTTTACACTGTGGCTTCACAGCAATATGATCCAGGGTTGAAATACACCAGCGGCTGGAGGCTTTCTGTGTGGAGTTTGGATGCTCTCCCTGTTCCTCCGTGGGTTCTTTCCCGGTACTCCGGCTTCACCGCTATAATAAAAAAGACGGATGGATGTAGTGCTTTTAAAGCCACACTCTAAGTAAGCAGTAACATTTGCTCTGTATTTTGTTCACTGCAGATGATGCAGAATCTCCTGCTGGAGGAAGGTGGCCTCGTTCAAGTAGAAAGTGTCAACCTCATGGTGGCCACTTACTCAAAGTTCCAGCCCCAGAGCCCCGACTTCCTGGATATTACAAACCCCAAGGCAGTGTAAGAAATACAGGCTGAAATTTTTATTTGAACAAATTGACATTTTATGTCTTTATGTAATTGATTAACATGTATTGCAGACTGGAGAACGCACTGAGAAACTTTGCATGCTTGACAACTGGTGATGTCATAGCTATTAACTACAACGAAAAGGTAAATCAGTTTATTTAAATTAATGCCAGGATTATGTTTAAACAAGAGTTGTTATTGGACAAAAGTTTACTGGCAGATTAAACGAGGAAAAAAAATCTGACTTATCAACTGGTTTTAAAGTTAGAAAACAAAGGAAAAAAACAGTCACAACTGAGCAGATTCTTATCCACTAGGTAAACTATTGTCCATTCAAAAACTGCTTATATGTTTTTGTTGTGCCATTTAAAGTCTTTAATAACGAAGGTGTTTTTCAAAAGCCAGTAAAATGTCTTCTTGTCTAGTTGCTGATATTCTTAATATGTGATTTTGTTTGTGGTTTCTTTTTGATGCTAAGATAATCTGTGTGCTTGTTTCAGATATACGAACTGCGAGTAATGGAGACCAAACCAGATAAAGCAGTATCCATCATCGAGTGCGATATGAACGTAAGACCCTTGACTTTCCGCAGACAGTAACAATGAACTATATGAAAACATATGTTTCTTTGCTGCTCAGGTGGATTTTGATGCTCCTTTGGGTTACAAAGAGCCTGAAAGACGACCTAATCACCAGGACGAACCAACAGTAAGGAGAAAACACTGCTGACAGCTGTACATTTTCTGCTTTGACCAATGTGATAAAACTAGTTTTTTGACAGGAGGAAGAGGCAGATCCCAGTAGTTACGCGGACATGGACACAGGCTTCAGAGTGAGTTCATGTTAATGTCTACTTACTATTACTAATACTACTACAGTAAGTATTTATATAACTTAAGCTAATTTAATTTCTAATCTGTATCTTATGTTCAGGCTTTCACTGGCTCTGGCAATCGTTTGGATGGTAAAACTAAAGGGATTGAACCAAGCCCCGCCCCTATCGCCCCAAGTGACATCAAAAGGTGAAAATATGTTCAGTTTCTTACACGTACACAGTCATGCTCTTTTTTTAGCAGAATGTTACACATGGCAGCATATGGCAAAAAGATGAGGAAAGAGAAGCAAGTCAAAATATTGCTGTTCAGTCCATTAAGGCCCTGAGTTCCCAAACAAGAAGCTCTGCATCTATTTATCTATCATAGACAGGATTTCTCAGGCAGGGCTACCTCTGTTATAGGTTGGGTCAGGGGTAAGTTGGTTAGCTGAGCTGAGACATACAATGTGGTCTCATGAAGCACATCAGATTGTCAGTAGATATATTTAAATAAGTTCTGAGCACTTTTATATAATTTTCACTCCTGTGGCCCTAACAGAAAAAAACAAGAGCATTGATGCCTCTTAAGACACCAGTGCTCATGTAAAGGAATAAGGGTAAAAATTAAAATAAAAAAATTCTACAAAAATGGCTTTGTACTTTGTGATGGTGTCCTTAAAAGGCTAGAGGAATGCTGGACTCACCTTTGCCCTTAGAGGTTAAAGAAAATGATGTATTTACACCTGTTGCACACCTGTGGTGAGTGACGCTGTCATTGCTCTGTTAGCACTGTTGTGTCTCTACACAAATACATCGGTATATTTTCAACATCTCTAGCCTGGTAAAATAAAGGCTTGGACTTGTATTTTCATGACTTTTTTTTGGTTGTAATCTTGCTATTTCTCAATTTACAAAATTCTTGGTATAGTTTAAAATCAGTCGTCTCTACAGCAAAGCTGAAGTACCAGCAGCAGCACAAACACTGCAGGTTGTTCCACATGTTTTTGACACTGCCCTCTGGTGGCAGCACACAGCTACAACATGTAGACGATGATATTCCAAGCTCTGCATAGCAGCTATGGACTAATGCGGTACCGTGCCAGGACTTTTAGTTGCTTCTGCTGCAGACTGTTGTCTAACCTGTTGATTTTTGTCTCTTTGATTCACCGTGTCAGTAGTTACTTTTTGAGAGGTTCTTGAAAACGGCTTAAAAATGCGTTAATTTTACCATCTTTGGGTTTCACCAAAGTTTCTGCTCACTTGTGTTCCCATGCCATCGTATTTTGGGTCAGATGATATGGTCAGCATGCTTTTATTAGGTGTAATTAATTCAGTAAATACAAACTGGAACAACGAGCAGAATGTTGAGACATTTAGTTTAGTTTTTACTTGGTTGATCTTAATTTTAATACATGTTGCTGAACATTGAACCATGTTACTGTGCTTAGTCTAACTTTACTGTCTAATGTTTAATCACACAGAGGCATTCCCAACTATGACTTCAAAATGGGCAGGATCACCTTCATTCGCAATTCCAGGCCTCAGCCCAGGAAAACTGTAGATGACGTAAGTAATGTGAACATTATTTTTCATGGATATTTATTTGAAAATCCTTCATTCAGGGCTCATGCCGTATTTTTTCCTCTTCCTCTGATTCCTCTCAGGATGATGCCATAAACAGATTCATCGCCTTCTCCGGGCAAGGGCAGTCACTACGCAAGAAGGGCCGAAAGCCCTGAAGAATTAACAGAGTCTTGACTGGTCTGTGCACAGGCCTACCCTCTCTTTTTCACCTTCAGCAGCAAATTAAAATATTGGTCTCCAGATGCGTTGGGGTTTTGCCTCTATGTCCCTTTTGAAATGGAGGTTTTGCTGTTGATTGTAGTGTGTAATTAAAATTCTGACAGTAATATTTTGTTCAAAAGAAGCTGAGCTGCCTAAAATAAAGTCAGCTCTAATTTGGTATTCAAATTTCAAAGTGATTATCAAACAGTCATCCTGTCAACAAGAAGAACAATTCTTACATTTTTACAATCCACTTTACATATGCTGTTATGGTGAATCCCATTGATCCCACTGTTAAGATAAAATGGGAGCTTTTGTTTTTGATTATAATGAGAATAATTTTATGTTTGAGTTGGGTTTTTTCCCCTGACCTACAGGAATCTTTTCCTCTGCTTATTTATAGACAAATAAAATTGTTTTGAAATTAATTGCAGCTAAAACTTTTTTTTTGTAATGTTATCCTGTGTATGTGACATCACTAAAGTTGGGTATTTATTTACGAAGAAGATAATTAGTAGATAAACCACTGGAATTGGTGAGCTTAGATAAATGGGTAAAAAGGATGGATGAGCTCAGAATTTGCTGCTGTTGGCAGACTAGAAATGCAGATTTGATCCACGCAAGTCAAACATTCATAATTTCATAATTTTTGGATGGAAAAAAGGCCCAACATCATAATTTACAGGCTTTACAATTGCCTCTATTTGTGGTCTTCATGAAACATGCATGAGTTGATTGATTAGGTTGTGGTGATATGCGAGCCAAAAAGATCGGGAAACATGCTTCATCACAGATGATGGAAACCACCTTCTTCTTTCAGCTACGGTGGATCATCTACCTCCATCAGACCAACCCTATAAATGTCTTCCTTCGCTACAACCTCGAACCTCTGTGGTCTTCTTTTCCTCCTGTCTGGCAGCTCCATATTCAACATCCTTTATCCAATGTATCCACTATATCTTCGTGGCACGTGCCAAACTGTCAGCTTTGCCTCTGTGTTTCTCCACACTGCTCAACCTGAGCTGTCCCTCTGACACACTCATTTCTAATCCTGTCCATTCTGGTCACTCCCAATAAAATTCCACTCTGCCAACTCCTGCTCTTTTTGTTAGTGGCACAGTCTCACTACGATCTTGTAAACCTTCTCCTTTATTCTTACTGCTTTTCTCCAGTTACAAATTACCGCAGCACTCATCTCCATCCATCCATTTTCTTCCGCTTATCCAAGCCAGAAAGATATTTCAGTATTTATTCCAAATGGCCACTTGACTTCAGTTAAAATAATATCTTTTAATGAATTATGCCAAATCAGAGTGCCGACCTTCAGCCACGCACATAGTTGTTTTTACTGATTTGTGGCCTGAGGCATTTTCAAAACAAGTGTAATAGACGTGTTCAAAGTTCTTTTATTGTGAAAAAAGCAAACCGGAAGAAGTGTAGCTGCTGACGCTCTCTCAGCTAGCAATGGACGGGGACGTTAGAAAAATCGCGTGGAGGGTAATTAATCCAGATATTATTAATTACGCCATTGCTAACATTTCCTTATTTTACTTGATTTGTCACGTTCTTTATAATACTGAAAATTATTTAAAGAGAATGTTAAATCCTGATGAAATAGGACGCAAGGTGACTAGCTTCTGCTGCTAATCCACCAGTGTAACCTCCACTACCAAAGCGCAGTGTCAGACAAAGACTGAGAAGGCGACATTTACTTATTTGATTTACAAAATTCACTGACATCTGGGTTTGCTGATCTAGGTTAAAACTGCATGTGGGAAATTGGAAAGTCAAATCAGCTATTGAGCAAACTGAGGATCGGCTAATTCTTAATATAACCGCAGAGAGGCGCTGTTTAAATAGACTGTAGACAGTTAATGTCCTCACCGGCCATTATATTAGATACACCTTGTTAATATTAAGTTGAACACCCATTTTCCTTTCAGAACTTCTTTAAATCTTTATGAAACAGATTTAGCAAGGTGCTGTAAAACTCTGTAAACCCTAAAGATGGTTGTGTGGGAAAATCTTAGTATATCAACAGTTTCTGAAATACTCAGACCAGTCAGTCTGACACCAACAACCATGCCACATTCAGAGTCACTTAAAAGACCTTTGTTTCTTATTTTGATGCGTGGTTTAAACTTCAGCAGGTCACGTTAACCATGTCTAGATGCATTGAGTTGCTGCCATTTGATTGGCTTAGTTAAGCAGGCCGGTGAGTGTACAGTGTGAACTGAGCTTGTATTTTCAGTGTAATTGAAGGAGAAATAGCAGTTACTTCACAGGTTGATCCTCAGGCGTTTTTGCATTACCGTCATTCTTTGGAGTGGAGAGAATAAAGACCTTGAGTAATGTCATTCACCAGAAACACAACAGAAGTGCATTAAAATTTGGAGTTTATCCTGGTGTTTTGGTTTGTTTTTTGTCCCTTCAGCCACCACGGGTATGTGACGACTATTGGAGTGAGTTTAGACACTGCAAAAGTTTAAAAAACCGCTTTCACCACTACTACACTTACGGTTCCATGCCAGCATGCCAGCAATGGAAAGAGGACTACAATAACTGCAGAGAATGGGAGAGACACAGAAGCACCGAGGCCAAGGTGGAGCTGCTAGAAATGACACCTTAAAGCTCTAAACGTGACTTTTGTGTGATCTCCTCTAGGCTGTTTTAATCCTGTATAAATACACTCTTTTTATCTATATTGCAGGAGGCGTTGCGGAGAAGTGAGCGGACTCGTGTGGCAGAGCAAAGAAACTTCACTCCGGTGTGGCAGCTGAGGCAGGAGCCTCCTAGAGACTGGCACGTACCACTGAACCAGGAGAAACCTCAAGACCCCTGAGCTTTGGATTTGGACAATATGCTGTTTCACTTCAAGGATGTAACATTCCTTAGAGCTTGGACATACTGGAGATCACGTACAGCTGTCACAGGTTGTATTCAGAGAACAGCTGTATGTATAATGACATGTACAGTCTGTCTAACAAAGCTGGCGGTCAGCCATGAGGATACAGCCTCTACTTTACCAGAGATATGATGTGATTTCAGACAGTGGTGTCATAAGTAATAATTCTGCAAAGCTTGTGTAAACTGAAACACAAAGGCTGACTGCATTCTGAGACTCACTGAAAATTAGCTTTATATTATCCTTGTTTTGACAGGAACAATTTGCTTTATTGTGTTTTGAATAAGCTGAACAGACAACTCTTAACATGCTACTGGCAAGCCTGTCAATATTTCCCAGCTGCTCAGCATATGAATCGACTTTAAAGAAGGTTCATATGTTGCACTTCATGCTGGAGCGATGCCTTTGTGATGTATAATCTTACCGCTGGTGACAGAATCCAGCTTTAGAGTTGTGTAGCAGTTTTCTGCCTTATAACATGAAATGTTCATAGATTCAGAAAATAAAAGGGAGCAATAAAAAGACGTAAATTTCTCGTTTTCTTTCATTTTTATAGACAGAAATGTTAATGTGACAAACTCAGTGTAACTCATGCAATAAAGACACACAGTGTCCTGAAAAGCTGCATTTTTGCTTGGTGAATAATGTTCAGACATACTAAACTACACACAGCCATTCCTCATCAATCACTGTGTGTAGACTTTAGTGATGTCTTTATATTTCCCATCAGGAGCATCATAATTGGATATTGCTGGCGTATAGGCGGGACCTTCATGAACAAAGGGAATAAGAAGGAGGTCTGGCTTCAGTGCTGCCCGGTACAGCTCCTCACACTCCAGTCTGAGCTCCTCCAGCGCCTCCCTCTGTGCTTCCAAAGCCAATTCAATCACCTCCATTTCAGCCATGTGCTGCTTCTGCAAGAACAGCACACAGATACCTGCACTAAGTGTACATGATGGAGAGCTGGGGTCTTTCCTATAAAAGCTTTAGTGATGCAGGTGTGATAAGTAAGTGGTAACCTGTTTGTATCGACTCCACTCCTTCAGCAGCAGGGCTCGACCCTCACTTTCTTCAAATGACAGCCTTGGAGCAATGCGTTCCCTTAGACAGAATTATGAACATCAAGTCTACACTCATAAATGGTATTCAAATGAGCAATTTAAACGTTTTAATGCGGTTTGAATGTCTCAAAGCCTTGATGCAAACAGATGTTTTCATTAATATTTTTAAAAACCATGAAGACATTAGGGCTGTCACGATAAAACAAAATATCAACCAGCAATAATCATGTCTCAGTAGAACATCAGCCGCCTTTTGAAGAGGCAATGTCTCTGTGAAAAGTGGCTGCAGAGCTGGTCATCTACCAGACAAGGTAGTCAGCAGATCCCTGACTTCTCTGGTCTGCATACTGAAATATCCTTGAGCAAGTTGACAAATTGCTCCCAATACATCCATTGGAGAGTCTGTTTGTATGCGACAATCTTAAGTGTGATTGTGATTGGGTGAATGAAATTTATAGAAAGTGCTTTGAGTGAGTATGTAACTATTAGTCCATTTACACAAGAATGACATTTCAATGTCTATAGAGAAATTGACAATGTCAAATCCATACTTGACCCATGAGATGTCATAAAACAGAAAACCACATAAGTACTTTTGACTTTTTCAGTAGTCTGAGTTCCAAAGAAACTGATTTTAACACATCAAATAAAATCTTTTTCTTGAGCGTTTTTGCCTCTTATGTGGAGAACAGTCTGGGATTTAGTCTAACATCAGCTCAGATTCCCTTTGCTGGCTGTGAAGCAAACCACACATCATAGCAGATATCACTATCATCTTCTAAACTCTCTTTCACTTTTGCTACTTTTGTCAGAAATCACCCGACCCTTGTCTCCACCCTGTCTGCAGTCTCATCTTCACCCCTCTTTTGCACTGTCCATTGATTTTGGTGGTTGCCCCCATGTATTTAAACATGTTAGTTGTACCCCCATCTCTCCAGGTTCTCTTCCACCTGCTCCCTACAGATCACAATGTTGTCTGCAAGCATTCATGCGCCTGACCTCATCTGTTAACTCGTCCATCACTACTGCCAACAAAGAAGTGGCTCAGGCCAATCCCTGATGTAATCTCACTCCAACCTTGAATCCATCTGTAACTCCTACTACACACCTTCACACCGTCTCATTGTCCTTATACATGTCCTGCTTCACCCTCTCTGCCACGCCTGTTTTCCTCATGCAGTACGACAGTTCCTCTCTCAGGACCCCATCATAATTCTGTAGAGCCACAAAGACACAGTACAACTCTTTCTGACCTTCTTTGTGCTTCTCCATCAACACTCTCAAAGCAAACATGTCATCCGTAGCGCTCTTTCTCGGCATGAAGCCATACTGCTGCTAACTGAGCATCACCTCTGTTCTTAACCTAGCTTCAGCACCTCTTTCTCATATCTTAATGGTATGAATCATAAATTGTATCCCTCTGTAGCAGCTCTGCACAGCACCTTTGTTCTAATAAGTACCAGTACACTTCTCCATTAAAACACTCAATAACCCCCTTAGCTCCATTGGGTCCACACAGTTAACGTAGTTCGTTTAGTCACCTCGCCGGCCGGTCCTGTCGTGATAAAACAGACACCACGAAATAGCCAAAAACATGTTTTAATTGTGTTTCTGTTACCACCATTGACTCATTTTCCGGTCCGGAGTAACAAACATTCACCCCTCCAACATGTCGATGGAAGATGACGTTTCAAACAAGGGCGCGTTCAATTAAACATCCGCACATTCTCGCATTTTAAATAAATAAAAAAATCCAGAAAATCTAATAAAAGGGGTGGATGAAGGATTATATGTTAATATAATCCTTAATAAAAACGATAGGACTTATTCATTATGTTTTGAATATTTATTGGGGCGCTTGTTTGAAGTGTCGTTTAGATATTCTGTCGAATCTTCATGACGGAGTAAAAAGTTAACAGGTGAAGGTATTTTGGGGAAAGGTCGCGGTGGCCTCGGGGTTTTATATTCTCCACGCAGCGAGATATCAGCCGAAAAACTTTGATCCCGTCAGTGCTGGACTGTTGATTCTGCAACATGGCACTTCTCAGAGGTAAACAAACCCGATTCATTCAGCAGTTTGACTAAATCAGGCAGATTTTCTAGTTAAGTATCTAGGACGCACCGCGCTGTGCAAAGTGCCTTAAAATCTACGTTTTATTTAGTTTAAATGTCAAGAAATCTCGTTTCCACACCTTCTTTCTGCAATATAGGTGAAAGGTGACAAGATGGTACCAGTATTATTTAAACAACTGCTCCTTCCTGTTACTCAATTCATAAATGTAAACATTTAATCAGAAACATTTAAAAGGTTTGAGGACGCTAGGTTTGGCAAAAGAAAATTATAACTTTCAGCTATAATCATACGTATGACTGTGTAATAATTGCAGCAGAAGATGTGACGTATTTACTAAGTGAAGTTGAAATCCTGCTTTAAATCTATTTTAATTACATGGCTTAATGTATTACACAGGCATAAAAGCTGTAAAAATATAAAAAGAAACTGTCCAAGTTAATTTCCATTATTGTGTTTCATGGTTTTGCTATTTGTATTTTTCCATATGTGTTTGCATATACACAGCCTGGAAGTGTTGAACTTTCAGCTCCTTATTGTTCAAAAAAGGATAGAAAACAAAAAATATTAACATAATCATTTGCATAGCAGCTTTCCTGCAGAGGAAGTATTTTAAGTTTTCCCATTTTTACAATTACATAAATATGGAGTAAAGGTTTTACCAGATAAATTATCTACAAGACTTCAGGTCACTTGTCACTGAGCTACTCGATTTGCAGCATATGTGTTTCCACATTTTTTCATCTTGACAGGTGGTCAGCCTGTTTAACCATAAGAATTATTTCAACCATTCATCCACTGTTTTAAGCCATTACTCAATTTAAAGCAAAGTCATCATACATTGAATAGCTATTGATACTTTCAGCAAAGAGTTTTGACAGTTTGTCACTGTAGTCTAATTAAACATTTATGCCGTCCTCCTGAGTGCCTCTTTCTGCTGCTTATCCATTACTTGTAACTTTTCCGCTTAAACCTCTAAGTTGACAACACGTCTGTAGGAGATCTTTAGTCTCATTACTCATGTAAAAAAAAAAAGACTATTCAAAAAAAACAAACTGTCATACATTTTTGCAGTGGCTGTATAAATAAATAACGTTTGATTAATCTCTTCACAAATCTGTTCACACTTCTGTGATTTTGGTCCACTTTGGAATTTGGTGCAAAGTGGAGTATTTAAAAAAAGAAAAAGAAAATGGGGCATATTACTCAATATTAAACAGACTCCAGCTGCATGTGTCAGGTGTTACTATAATGTTTGCCTAGTGCTGTGCAAACTCAATCTCAGGTCAAAGCATCCTGCATTTCCTGACACGTACCAGACATTAGTCAATAGTCCAGTCCGTTTAAAAGGTATATCAGCACAGCATTTCAAAATAGTGATTGTCCCTATTACGGTACTGTGAACTTTAAACCAGTTTTTTTTTTTACTCAAAATGCTGCTTTTTTTTTTTGATCAGTTCTTAGAAGATATGGTTATTGATATAATTGTTGAATAGCTGATCTTCGGTCATACAGTAATGAGTATTATGTATAAATAATGTAGTAGATGTGAATACTCTGCCAACCATACTTTGCATTTTCCTGAAACAAGTGTCTTGCTCCACAAATCCTACTTAATGTATCTGATGTTGGATTAAAGTCCTTGCTATTCAGCCCTCACTTTGACACCCTGCTGGATGCTATAATCATCAAGGAGGAGTACCCACATGCAGGAGCATGAAATAGAAATAATCCAACGAATGAAGATGAAGTAGGAACATATACTAAAGTGACACAGTGAGACACCTTCATACCACAAAAAACACAGGATTAATCCTGAAGTTATTTGCTTTATAATACACGCTGCTGGATTAGGCAGCCAAAACTAATAACATGACAAAGGACAAAAGAAGGACAGAGCTAAATATATACATACGCAGAATGAGATCACTAATGAGAAACAGGACGGAGAGGAACACAGGTGAACACAATTACCAACAGGTAGAAACAATGAGGGAGTCAGGGGGAGAGGGGATGCAAAGCTGACAATTGACGAGAAAGAAAACAAACCTTCTGAGTTAAACAGGAAATTATCGGGAGAGGATATTAACACTTAAAGTTCTATGAGACAAAGAGACAAAAGTAACTAGAATGAAACAGAGGGTGGCAACAAACAGAAGAACAGGTAATACAGTGGCTGCATGTACCAGTGACGTGCGGTGGGGTTTGTGACGAGTGAGGCACTGACTCATCTGGAGTCGGATAATAGATAAATAGAAGCTTATATTTCAATATTAATTATGCTAATGATTAATTATGCTTTAATCAACTCCATACTGTTCAACAATGATGGCAAGAAAAACTAAATATTAAATGTAAGGTTAAACTATTTCTTTGGTGAGGGGGTGTCTCTCTTTTTAAATAAATTTTAAAAAGCAATTATTATTTTACCTTTATTTGAAGATGAAATCCGTGCGCCAATCCCTCTCATTATGGGGCAGCTCTGTGTCAGCACTGCCCTCTATCGGTGCGGCACGGTACTTTCTGCTTCACTCTGTATATTTTCACCGTGTATTTGCACCGTGCACAAAACCGCTCACAAAGAATAAACATGGCACACACATTCATTCAATATATTAGACTGACTGTGGCGCATCAGCATGTGTAGCACATGTGTAATCAAACGTGTATTTTGGCGATATAAAGAGAGACAGCAATGGGCATGCGCCAACCGCCTGCTTCATTTACTGTATGTGACACAGCGCCCCCAGAGGTGAGCCACAGCACTACACTGGCTCACCCCGCGTTTCTTCCATGTGTTTGAACAGGCGATGCGTAAATTCCTCGATTTTGAACATTAGCGTGCTGAAGTAATTCAGAAAACAGTTTGATCGAACAGTCAAGTGGTCAAATGTATTTTCTTTTATCATTGTTAGTATTTTACTTGTCATGATGACAGGGGAGGCACTGCCTCACATGCCTCTCCTGACTGCACGTCACTGGCATGCACTAATCTTAAAATCAAATATCAGAAAATACAAAGAACAAAACTAACCCCTAGAACAAAATACACAGAAACCAGAGACAAGTAATCAAATCACTCTCAGGAAATAAAAACAAAAACCACAGAAAGGAAATCCTAAACATGAACTTAAACTTGAATATATAAATTAAGGATTGAAAACAGGAAATAAGAATGAGCTCTATTTCCCACCCTGTAAATCATATTGCTTTTGTGCTGATTATACCTTCACAAATCTTCTCTTTGTCCCCTGCTACAATCTGGCCATAGCTCAGTGGTGGGTGATGTTACCTCTAAACTAAAATGCTCCTTTTTTTTCTAGGTGTATTTATTGTAGCTGCCAAGCGCACTCCATTTGGTACCTATGGTGGAGCACTGAAGGATCGCACTGCAACAGACTTGGCTGAGCATGCAGCCAAAGCTGCCTTCGCTGCAGGTGGGGTGGCCCCGGAGCTTGTAAACAGCATCGTCGTGGGAAATGTCATACAGGTACTAACCACACATACAACACTGCATGAAAAAGCACAATGTTACATAAATTATAAATGTTCTGGCTACTGTTGTCTCTTACTTAATTCTTTTTTGATCTCCTTACCTAATTTCAGACCTCACCTGATGCACCATACATCTCTCGTCATGTGGGTCTGCGATGCGGTGTACCGATGCCAGTTCCTTCTTTCACTGTGAACAGACTGTGTGGCTCTGGTTTTCAGTCCATCATCAACGGTGCTCAGGTAAGCACTAAACTAAAAAAGAAAAAAAATGAAAAACTAAATAACTAAACTAAACTAATGAAAAAGAATCTGTCAGACCTAAGATATATATATATATATATATATATATATATATATATATAAATAAAAATATATTTTTTTTTTTTTTTATATTT
>VUQJ01044927.1:23547-35361 GCA_015108635.1 Andinoacara biseriatus | reverse complement strand
CCCTTTTTGGTCCCCCCCCCCCCCCCCTTTAATTGCAAGCAAAAACTATCCAGCCATAGTCCAAATCAGTAATTGCTTTGCTAATAGATGATGGATTGACAAAGATATTTCCAATTAATTCAAATAAAACTGTCCAAATCTGTTACCTCAGCAGCTGGTCGCGATAAGAGCTGAGCTACAGTGTATTTTTCTTAGGGCACTTAGGGCAAAAACTATTTAACACTGAACAGTATTCATATCTGTAATGCAAAAATCCCTGCAGTCCTCGATAAAGTCCTACCATGTAGCAAATTTGTCTCCCGGTGATTCTGTGCCGCTGAATGTAGTGCATGAATTAACTGTGATTAAACACAGTTTGTAAAGCTGAGTTCAGTTTCTCTAGCCACACCCAGCTCTGACTAATGCTGCTGAAACAATAAACCACCTAAATAGAACCCGTCTGACAAAGTGAAGCAGGATAAAAGATCTCAAAAAGTAACACATCATGCTACAATCTAAAGAATCCACTGAGAAATTGTGACTTTGACATCTATCAGTTTGGAAAGTGTTACAAAGCCATTTCTAAGGCAAACCACAGTGAGAGCCATTTTATACAAATGATGAAATCTTGGAACAGTGGTGAACCTTCCCAGGAGTAAAAAATTACTCCAAGAGCTCATCGACGACTCGTCCAGGAGGTCAGAGAAGAACCCACAACAACATCAAAACAACTGCAGGCCTCACGTGTCTCAGTTAAGGTCAGAGTTCATGATTCAACAATAACACAGAGCCTGGGCAAAAAAGGCTCATCTCACATTTGCCAAAAAAAACCATCTTGATGATCTCCAAGATTTCTGGGGAAACATTCTGCGAACTGATGAGACAAAAGCAGAACGTTTTGAAAGGTTTGAGTCCCGTCACATCAGTTTATGATCTGAAGCTCAAGCACACTTGATTTATGCAGCAGGACAATGATCCCAAACACAGCAGCAAGTTCATGTCTGAATGGCACAAAAAAAAGGAAATCAGGAGGGGGACAAACACTTTTTCACAGCACTAGAACTGTCACTCCTTCATACAAATTTGTAATAATCATCATACAGAATTAAACTCCATTTATGTATTAGTCTTTGCTCTGCAGTGTGCAGCTTATTACAAGAAATGGACATCACTCATGTGCAGACAACTTTTCCTTTTATTACATGTGACGTTTGTGTCCTTATTGATGTGACTGCTACACAAGGCCGACTTCGGTTTAGCAAAAACAGCTTGTTAGAGCCTCGTTTGTCACCCTGAAAGCATTTTATGAAGTCCACTACAAATGCTGAAGAAACTGTGGGAAACAGGTGAATGCACACACACACACACAAACACACACGCACAGTATAAAACTGATGAACATATTATTTGTGATTTGTCACAGACATCTGAGACTTCCTGCTAGTTCGTGTCGCGCTCTGATGCAGAATTATTCAAACTTCTTCAGGTGGTTGTAGAGGGACTGGACGTATGTGAACACACACATGGGATCGGGCTTGTCCCCCATCTCCAGCATGTCGTCCACCTCGATCAGACGCAGACAGTCAGCCTGCTCCCTGAAGCAGAGGAGAAAAAAATAGAGAGAAGAGATTCATGTATTTACATATGAACAAAAACCTACAGCCAGCGTCTGGCTGTTGTTGCCAGCATCACATTTACAGCGTAACACCACCAGAAGCTAACACTTCAAAAGTTTTAATGTTCATTTAAACACAATCAAAAAGCACCTGCCCCAGTCATTTTAATATATTTTAAGTACAACAAGTAAAACTCTAGTGGCCACACAGTAATTTACTGTATTTCTGCTGGGTGAATTTACTACACAACACTGCTGAAGGTAATGATTTATCAGTTTCTCAGTTCGTGACTAATTTATCAATTAGCAATGAAAAAGCAATTTTTTTTGCTTTCTTTCATGGACACAAATTGTGCCTTTTTTTTTTTCACAACAGACATCACAAATGCGGAAACTGATGTTTCAAGTTGTCTCGAGATTCTTGAGAGAAGACGCTTCACAAGAAGTGGAAACGATTCTATTTTAACCCAAACAATGACCTTTTTCTAATATTGTCCCAGTAGTTTTAATACTTAAACTGAACCAAGAGTTTTTAATGATAATGAATTATATAAATTAATCTTCTTTTGGCTTTAGGGGTCACCACAGCAGAGCATCTGTCTCCATCTCACCCTATCCCCCCTTCACTGCATCCATCCCCAGGTGCTCCGTATGAACCTGCTCGCCTCCTGTTGCTGTGTTTGATTCAGTATTAACTGACAAATTAGACTGCACAGCTATGATATTCATGGCATGTAATGAAATTAATCAAATTAAAAATACAAATAAAACTTTGAATTAAAAAGGATATTCTACGGGCTTAATGTGGTTGATTTCCAGAAGGTCCAGAAAAAATAATTTATTTGACCGACAGATATTCTCTGAGAATAAAAAAAAGGGGGAAAAAGTCAAATATTCCTTGAGCTTGCTTCTCATACGTTAGGGCTTATAATCTCCATATTCCCTTATACTAAATCATACCAAAGCTTTTTTGTAGCGACTTCGATCCCAAACTATAGCCACTTTTTTTTTTCTTTTTTATGTTAAATGTTGTAAATTTAATTTTATCTAGGAAGACTGACCCCCTCTTCTGGCTTCATCATTTATTATTCCACCTAAAATGGACCTTTAATCACAGTGCACACAGTCACTTGCTGCCGTTTGTAGCTAGCTTACTCTGCG
Source organism: Andinoacara biseriatus (assembly GCA_015108635.1). Lineage (NCBI taxonomy): Eukaryota > Metazoa > Chordata > Actinopteri > Cichliformes > Cichlidae > Andinoacara > Andinoacara biseriatus. Next base: position 32,606 of record VUQJ01044927.1, on the reverse strand, counting down.
GTAGTGAAGGCCAGCTCTAAGTTGTGTTTGCGGTTTGCAGGATTCAGAGAGTTGTATTCAAACTCTGGAGGGAAGAAGGAGTGGACCAGGGCGCAGAAGGCCATCCCATCGCTCCAGCTGGACGAGAAGTTCTGGATGTCTATGTTCTGAGAAGATACAAGATACAATCAGTCATGTGTTTCTTTTTCACTGTTTCATTTATTCAGTGTTGACTCCCAGAGTAGTGCTGCCAGTATTTAGTAATACACAGTGTATGTACCTGAATGAATTACCAACCAGAAACCCCAGGAGATGAAGACTGAGGCTTCCTGTGAGGTACAGGCCATCCACGAACTTCCTCATTTAGTCTGCTACTTAGCACTAATTAGCTGATATCTGTGGTTTGAACCTGTTTATGGATGCAGCTTTTTAACCATGTTTTCTGATAGCTTAGCACTCGGCCCTTTCATACAACTACGGTCCCTTCTGACTCCAAAAAAGACTTCATGGTTCCAGCCAAAAACCCTGATGCTGGGACTTTAAAATGAGTCCAAAGCAGAGACAGTATAAAAATTCACCTTGAGGTCACCCACTGATTTGTGAAGTCATGCTGTTGTGAATCATGGTGACAGCATAAGATGAAGTGATAAGACCCCAGTCGCAAAGGATTAGAGACTGGTCTGCAACCATCTGGCAACCACCAGTTCTGAGGGAAAAGTATTATCCAACAAAGTGCTGGAAGTTGATGGCAGTTGCTGGGAAAATGATTGCTAAAGCTCCAGTCACATGGGTCTATGGACCGGTTCCCGACCGTCCTGCCATCAGTCAGTGGATAAAAACCTTCCTGTGATTGCTTTGGTTTCTAGCACATTGTCGAGAAACACTGTCCAGCTGCTCTCTGAGCTACAGTGGAAACAAACCGAAAATGGAGACCACTGGCCTTCAAAGTAAGTTGCACCTTTTGAAACATTTCGGCTGCAGCGCTGAGGCACAACTTTTACAGTCTCCATTTCTGGTTTGCGTCATATTTTTTCAAGTTTTGCTACCACTTCGCTAGTAGTTTGCAAGTATTTGCAGGCAAACGTGAAAAACTAAAGGCAACTGTGGCAACCTGCTAGCAATCAAAGCTTTGAAACTAAATTTACCCACTGACAGCCAGCAACCTCCAGGAACCACTGCTGTCAACCAGTTGGAGAATACACATTTTTCCATAGCAACCCATGTTTGGATTGCAACTCTTGAGCAATGACTTCGAGTGTCAATGTCAATAGGCCTGAAAGGTTATCATCACCTGGTGGCCATTAAAAAGAATGCAGGTTTAAGGTACTTCCACAAAGGTTTCACGTTTCAGTCTTTTAGACCGTCAGTGGTCCAGAAACCAGTGGGTGACACTGCGGTGACAACATCCATCTACATGCAGTCCATCAGATGACTTTGGGAGGAGCCTGCAACTACCCGCAACTGTAGCAGAGTGGTAGAGTTTTATCCTATTTTATTTTTCTCCAGTTGCCACAAACAATGAAAAGTAAATCCAGCAGTCATACCTGATAGCCGATGGTTTTGGAGCGACACCACTCCAACAGGATATTTTTTATACCACTGGCACTGGACACGCCAAAGCTCTGAGAGCGCTTCAGTTTAGGCTTGGAGTCTTTCGGCCTTTTGGAGACAAATGCAACTCATTTTATGGCAGAAGAAAGAGTCACAAAGGAAAAAACACAATTTATACTCTGTTACTTTATAGGCTCCGAGTTCATCCTTTCAAATAAGGCCCGTTTGGCTTGAGCGCCGTTGGAGCGTATTAGTGTTTGCGACTTCATTGCATCCTGCTTAAAGTCGCCCCCTGCTGGCTTGTTTGCTCTCCTGTGGAGAAGCAGCAGAAAACAATATGAAGCATCAGGATGGGGTTTGAGGATGTTTGACTCAAGCAGCCATTCAGACACAGTAAAGATTAACAAACAAAGACAACTTACTTGTCCAAATTAGGTGAGAAGCCAGATTTTATGATTGATTTGGAGGGAAGTAATTTTTCTGTAGAACAAGAGGACAACAAGTAATTAGCAAGAAAAAAAAAGACAATACCAGAAAGAAATCAGAAGCCTCTGGGATCTGTTATAAATGGGCCTGAAGAGGGTTTACCTGCAGACTGAGGGAAGCTCACACTTCTCTTTAAACTGGGGCTGGGTGTTTTAAGTACAGGCACTAAATTGATGTAAAAACACACATGGAAAAACTATTGTTAACCTTTAAAAATAACTGAAATAGGATCAGAAGAAGCAGATAACATAACTCACCTCGTTTAAAGGGATATTCTCCAGGTTTTACTGCAGGGTCCTGCGAGGCTGAAAGGCTCAAAGACTGAGCCGTTGAAGCAGGCGATGAAGACTCTGTGTTGGGTTTGGTCGTGGCAGAAAGCGTCACGTGGGGCTTTGCTTCACTGGTGTCTGAAGACGAGACGAAAAGAAACTTGTTTTAAAATGAGGGGCCAAACTGAACAACATTGCTGATACTGCAGCAGGGCACGCACCACGTCTAAATGGATAGTCGCCGCGCTTTATCGTCGGTGATTCTGGTATCGAAGGGTTTGGCACTGAAGCCGCACTCTGATCAGATTTAGATGCAGCGGGACCGTCAGAGCTGCTTTTGGTTAACGCTGTGAGAGGAAGATGGGGCAAAGCTTGAGACACGGTGGCTACTTGATCCTGGGATGCCTGGGACCTTTGTTCCTTTGCTCCACCTGCACAGGTGAAGATGATACAGTATTAAAACTAGAATAAAATAAAGACACGTCTAGGTCTTCCTGAACCACGACAGGACCACATACTTGTGACTAGAAACAGGAAAAACTGGTAAGAAACAACAACAAAGACAGATTTATAAGAATTACCAGACCAGAGGGGTCATCACCTTAATGGGTTAGTGAAGTATGTTGAGCCTAAGATCAGAGGTTTCAGTGTCATGGAGGTTGACACAACCCCCTATGAACAAAAACTTGGCAACAGTGGGAAGGAAAAACTCCCTTATAACAGGAAGAAAGCTCTGGCAGAACCTCGGGGAGGGGCAGCCATCTCAGTTTCATCTATGAACGGCACATTTTCAGTGATTTTCAACGCCGTGAGTGAGATGCAGATTCTCTTCTGCACATTTTATAAATGCAACCTGTTGAGCCGTATCTTGCTAACGAAGCAGAAGAAAGCTAGTAAAGTTACAGCTGCACAAACTGGCACAGGCATGGCAATTTGTTTATAGGTGATGAAGGAAATACAGAATTTTGCTGCATTGCTGTATATAAATGGTATGACGTCCATCTTGTTTCATGCTCGGATGAAGGTTAACATGAACGCTAGCATGTTTGTTGGCATGGCAAAATAATTTGGTGAAATTGAGATTTGCCAAATATTTCCCTGAAAATTTGTGTCAGTCCTATTGCCTTTAGACACTCAATGCAGGAGCGATGTGATTTTGGCTGACAGAATCAGGCCTGATTGCAGTGAGTAGCTTTTAATATTTAAGCGGATCATTACCTCTAAACAGCTATCGTGTTAGAAATATGGTAACATAAATAGATCAAATGATTAATGATTTTCTGCAGTGCTGCTCTTTTGACCTATCTGCATCACCGGTGTTGCCTTTTTGTGCAGAAGAGTGAAATTACACATAAAACACTCCCTCTTTAATGGGAATGAGCCCCGTCGCCTCTGACTGGGGTTTTTGTGTAAAGGCTGCATCATTTTCATTATTATTTACATGTTTATTACTTCTAAATATGTGTCAACTTAACCCTGAAACAAACACAACACTGGAGCGAGCCTCTGCTATGTATATGCCACATTGTCAAGTTCGAACAAAGCTGTATTTTCACAGGAGTTAAAATGTTATAAAAGCATCTTCATAACCTGCAGTAGCATCATAACAAATAATACTAGAGTTCTTAACTGACCTCTTATTAAAGGATATTCCCCGGCTTCCACTGCTGCTTTAGGTGCCTCTGAGCTGGGTCTAGTTGTCATAGCAGTGACAGGAAGATGAGGCTGGGGTTCATCAGCATCTGGAAAAGAGAGACTCTAAAGTCCAAATGGATCTGATGGTTTGAAGCTTTGTTTTTGGTGAGAGAACGCGGCGTTTGTTTGGAGGTCTCCATGAAGTTTTCCCACCCGGGAAGCTGGGTGTTGAACTAATGAAGCTTTGCTAGAGTTAAAACAAAATCTTCGGTTTAGGCAAACTTTGATTCAGTTTTATTTATATAGTGCAAATTGACAACACCAGTCGCCTCAGGGTGCTTTATATTCAGATGTGTCATCACTTTGCTGAGGTCTGGAAGATGATCCAAACCGTCACCCTCAGATGAGAGGAAACTGGTTAGGATGTTCAGGAACAACTCGGGAACGGTCAAGGCTCAAGTCTGCCATGAACTGGAAACTGCTGGAACACCAGCATCATTGTCCACAGTGAAACAAGCATCACCGCGGACCAAGGAAGAAGCCTCTGGCCCAAAATCGACACCTTCAAACTCGACTGAAATGATTCAAACTTCTTTTCGCAGCTGTAACTACAATACACTGCAGCACACACTTGCAGCATTTGATTTATGAATGTATGTGTTTATTCTTGTTTACATGCTCATGTTCATTTACCACTCATAAATATCTGCAAGAACAAACAACAACTGGACCTCATGGACCTCAAGGAAAAAAAGATGGTTTAAAAAATGTATAACTGCTAGACAAAAAAGAGGAAATGCCTTTTAAAATGGGACTTTTTGATATTGTGTAATATATAAAAAACACTGCTGAGCGTAACAAACGTTTTCAGCGTTTTGTGTTGACACATTTATAGCAAAACATTAGGTTTTGTGGATATATTGTAGAAGCTTAAAGTCACGTTAAATATATTTATATGAACCTAAAATGAAGTGTGAACTAATGAAAAGAGGACATGAACTGACATGAACTGGGAGGTTCCACAGCTGAAGACTCTGAGGTGGGTTTGGTGATGGCAGTCAGAGGTCGGTGGGACTGAGGAGCAGCTTCAGCGGGCTGGGTCACATCAGTGTCTGCAGAGAATATGAAGCCAAAAGTGAAATCAGGCCTGAGAGTCACCCTGTCAGGAAGTGGAGGTGAAGCTGCCTACCTTGGTGTCTCTCTTGTGCAGTGGTGGCTACATGGGCGACATTTTTCTCTCCTCTCGCTTCAGTTCCCTGTTCAGTAGAGCCACAGAGGTCAAAACACCCACTTCTATTATTTAGGTCAACGTTAATAAATGAATGATATCATAATAGCCTTAAAAAACAAAGGATGAGGTTTAATAACCAGTGGTGGACAGCAACAGAGTACATTTACTTGAGTACTGTACTTAAGTACATTTTTTTTTTGTATTTTTACTTCACTTGAGTATTTATTTTTTGGTGAACTTACGACTTTCACTCCACTACATTTCAAAGACAAATATTCGTTCCTTTTGGCTCAGCAGAGCTTTGTAGTCCCGCTGTTGCTGTTTTTTCTTTACTGAAATGCTATTGGCCACACGCTCTGCTCCTCACAAGAAGGGAAACCAATCACAGTCTCCGCTCACACCTGGGATTTGGAATCACGCCATCGTCGACTTGAGCTGAGCTCCCGCTTTCATTCAAACAGAAATCAGCAATGGAGACGGTTGGAGAAAGTCAAGCAGAGAAACCAGCGTGGTCATATCTCAGCTCCATGTTTGCAGTGATGGGAATTCCGGCTCTTTAGGCTCGGCTTTTAAAGAAGAGCTGGCTCTTTACGCTCCCAAGTGGCTCCTCAGATTTTACTTTAAAGAAAGTGTCAAACGAACGTAAAAATTTACATTATATCAAACATTTCTTCTATACTCAACAAATAATAGAGTGTTCCAAATACATTTATAAAACAAAAGATTGGAACTCAGAAAAACCACGGGCCTTTGAGGGGTTGATCCGGTTTCTCCTACCTGACGTGACCTGCCCTGTTTTGTTCTTCTAATTTCACTGATGGATGAACAATTCGTATATGTCTGTGCAGGCTGTTTGTGGAGCCTGCTTGATATTACATTTTAAATTTGCAGTCTACACACTGTCTGTCTATCACATTAATCCTTTACCGTCAGGCGATCGCCGCTAAAGCGCTGGTTAAAATAAATAAATAAATGAATGAATGACCAAAATAGTTATAGTTATTTTGTTTATTGCATTTTTATGCTGAGGTTTTTACAGGTGGCGCAGACTTTTTGGTGCAGAGTGGTTCTACATGTCAACACATCATCAGGTGGTTTCAGCAAGTTACAAGATTCTGTAAACGCACTTAAAACAATACAGCAAGGTACTGATATTAGAAAATATAATATGTGCTTTTGGATATTTGAGTATTTTAAAAAAGTAAGTACTTTAGTACTTTAACTCGAGTAGATTTGTGACTGAGAAAGATTTGACCACGAGTATCAATACTTTTACTTAAGTACTAGAGTTGAGTACTTTGTCCACCACTGGTAATAACACTGAGCTGTGTAAAACAAGCATCCTTTATTGGCATCTTATCTCGGGCCAATTAATGCCACAGTGACCTCAAATACAGTATACTGGTTCATAAAGAAAATATATTATTATAGTATTATTTGTGCTTCAGCTAGAGGAGGCGGTCTAGGTCAGACCAGAAAAGCCAGCTTTGCCTCATGTGACTTTACTTACAAATATGACTAGAAATATTGTCTCTTGCATACGTACAGATTCTGGTCTGTTCAAGAGATTAAAGGGGACCTATTATGCAATACCTTAATTTAAGATCATTAATATAATATAGCAGTGGCAGGTGCTCATAATGAACATGGGCAAAGTTTCAAATAATGAGGCCAGCGTGTATAAAAGTACTCCCTGTGAGCCAAAAGATCAGGCTTCAGGCAGCTTTATTTACCCTGTCATCTCAGACACACGTCTGCACGTGAGGGGCAGCCAATCAGAAGAGCTGTCTCAAAGGGGGAGGAGCTAAAACAGCTCGTTTCACATCAAGTGTCACATCAAGGCCGAGTATGAGATAAATAAGGATTATTTTGTACTGTGAATCATGCAAAAACTACTCTAGTAAAGTCCAGGAATAAAGATATTGCAAATGAGTAATTTGAGTGAAATTTAAGGCAACCCTGAAGTGAAAGCAGGAAGGGGTGAAAGCAAGTGATCTGCTCAATACTTCAGCATGAAATTTTGATGCGATCATTTGCATTACGCAACACACGCTGCTCCAACACATGCAGCTCACTGTGTCTGTGTTTATACATTTGCTTCACTCACTCAGTTTCTCACAACAAGCTGCGACGGTCCTTTTGTTGTTTGCAGGGCTGCAGGCCGTGGAGCTAAAATTATTTTAAGGTCTTTGACACTCATCGCAAACCTGTTGGTGTGTGTGTGTGTTTGTGCTCACTTTTCTGCTTGTGTGAACGTCAGCTGTTAACAGCTGACAGCTTCTCCTTTAATGACAGCTGTGGCCAACAAACCCATGTTCCCACTGAGAGGCTATTTTAGATCTTGCAATGAGCCCCTTTGCAAGAGTTTCCGCTGCACTCTTCTTACAACCCAATATAGCCCCAAATGGATGCTTTGGAAATCAGGGAGTTAGGTTGAGCAGTTCAAACAACACCTAAGTATATCAGCGTGAAGCTGTGGCCTGTGTTCACCCCATCTTCCACCCTGCAGCCCTTTGCTTTCCAGCCACAGGCAGTGCTCATAACGGTCTGAATAACCAGTCCATCATCAGGTGGGAGATTAGCACCACGGTGATCTGCAGGCTCCACAGTAGCTGCTGTCTGACTCTGTCTGACCCCAGTAATCTCTGCAACCTCTGGATGGGTTCACTCCCACAAGCTCCTTCTTAGAAACATGCTCTGGCTAGATACAAACACACGAGCACAGGCATGGCTATCCCTTCAGACAAAATTATAGGCTAAAAACTAACTCCTGGTCAGCTGGGGCTCGAGTTTGCATGTTCTCCTTGTGATTTCCTCTGGGTTCCTCCCCCAGTCCAGAGGCATTCATGTTAGGGCTAATTTCTGACTGAATTAGCTATAGTTGTGGCTATGAGCATGAATGATGTGTGTCTGTCTCTGTGTTAGCCCTGTAATGGACTGGAGACCTATCCATCGTGTACTATACCTCTCAGGTGGGCTAGGTTCCAGCCCCCTGGAATCCTAGCTGCATAAACATATAAGAAAATGGATGGAAATTGCCCAACCAGAAAACTTGCAGCAAGAACCTGAATACCTGTCGATCAGGCTAATGCACTTTATTTAACAATGGATTATAAGTCACCTCTGGAGTTCCACTCAGCTCTATGCAGTATTTTATCTTCTTTCAGCCCACTGTTTTGGTTTTATAATCAAAGTTTAGGTCACTCGCCTCATTTCCAGCCTCAGCAGGCAGCTGTTTTCAGTGTAAAAGCCGACAAACCTAATGCACAAAGACACTATCAAATTGCGTTGCTTCCTATTTGCTGGGTGTTCATAGGTATTATTTTACAAGTTGAAAGAGAGTATGAACATCTGGTGCTGACAGCAGAGAGTCCCTGCTGGTCATTAAAGACATTTCATGTGGTTTAAACTCACGGGCAAAAATACACAATATCTATTTAACCAACAGCCACTGTTCTGAGGACAGTCTCTCATAGAGTTGGATAGATTTGGTGAAGTCCTACTAACTTTTTCACCTGGACAATACGGTGCATGATGCCAAATCAAGAAGCCTGCAGTTCCTCTAGTGGCCACTCGAGGCTCCCTCCAAAAGGAAGTTAATCACCATCAATGTCTTTGCAGCAGAACTAAACAGTCTGTTGATGTTTAAGTTCCTCCTTAATCAGGACTGTTTATAACTTACCTGTTAGGATACAAGTAATGCTTAAGGTTAGGGGTGTGGCCACCTTAATTGATGCTGAGACTAGTGCCAAAAATCTAACATAACGGCAGCCCCCACTCACCCAACTGTGATGTCACATTAGTTACCTCCATCTTTTAAATACAGTCTGTTTGTTAAAGTTGATAATTGTGGAGCTGAGAAGTGTTTTATGTTAGAGTTGGGGGGGGGGGGGGGGCATGTTTGGGGA
>VUQJ01044927.1:5904-16723 GCA_015108635.1 Andinoacara biseriatus | reverse complement strand
CATATTTGATATATATATATATATATATGTATATATATATATATATAATATATATATATATATATATGTATGTGTATATATATATATATATATATATATATATATATATATATATGTGTTTTAAGTATTTGCCCCATGATTTCAAAACTAAGACTAACTCTTTTTAGTGCAGCCACTAAACTTTAGACTTCCTGTTGAGCAGAATGGTCAAAATCCCGGGCAAAAGCCAGTTCCTAATCATTTTGAAATCTTTCAGTCCTCTTAGGAAAAAATCATAAAAATGGCATTTATGCAAACTATTAAGACAGGCTCGACTTTAAGGGTGTCAAACCTAAAAACAAACAAACAAAAACAAACAAACCAAAAAAAGCAAACACATTTTTCACAAGTTCTGGCTGAAAATGGGGTTAGGCGTTAAATCTGTTAGGTTTCAATAATCCTGGTTAGCAGCCATCACCTTCAACCAAACAACAAGATGATGAAAACAAACGTGTCAGTTTTTTTCGTGGATGATGAGGTCATACTGGCTGAGCTACAGTGTATAAATCTCAATGAAGCAAACTGCACAGCCTTCAGAGTGGACAAGCAGTGGGTGATCCTGACAGCAGAGGGCAGCAGAGAGGCAGTGAGGGCTCATTCTGCTCAGCCAGCTGCACGGCAAACAACCAAGAGATGGGGATGGATTCAAATGAAGGAACAGAGCAGAAATAGTGAGACAGTAACTCTGACGAGAGTGAAACCCACTGATTATGTCTGCAGTGAAAGAGGAGACTTTAAACAAAGACTGGAGCCCCACTGATATATATCAGAGGTCATCGCACAAGCGACCGGACACTGACCGTGTGCATTCTTCATGTGACGGTTTTAAAAGTTCTGAAACCTGAATCTGTGGTTCTGTCTTTAGCCATTTTGCACCAGTGTAAACACCATGTGTGCAAATACACGCTGAGAAATAGTTGTAACTTGCATATATAATCTGCACCCTCTCCCTAATAAACAGTTTTGGCTTTCACCAAAGAGAAATCACTAGATGTGTAATAAAAACATTGACTGATTGATCTGAACTTTGGATTTGGAGAATCTTTACACCCCCTACATGTAAAAGAAATACCAGCCAATGAACTGATAACTGACGTTTCTGCTGCAAAAATCCAGCATCAGTCTGGCTCACAAACCTCACAAAAACCAAGTGGGAGAAATTCAGCTGAAAGATGCAGAAAAACAGCACGAAGAGCGAGGAATGTTTCCAGCAACAGTGGCCTGATCATCTGTAGACAAACGCACCCTGATGCGGTCCAGCCAACCCTGACAAACAAGCCCATCATTCAGCCGCCCAGCGCTCCTCCGCCTCTTCCTCATGCTGCTGGTCAGCGAACAGGCTGTCCACTCAAGACACTCAGCACATTTTTTTGCCCCCTCACAATCAGGTCGTGCTATTCAGACTCACAGAGGGAAAATACCTGCTCTGTCATTACTCAGGGTATTAAATTGTGTTTCTAATATAAACAGTCACTCTGATCCCATCAATAATCTAGATAACGGGCAAAACTTCAGATAAAATTGGTCTACTTGTACTACTGTTACATTGTTTTCTCATTTATAAAACATGCCATTAAAAAACGGGATGACAACATTTTAGATTTTGAAACTAAAGACACAAAAATTATGGATTAATATAAGGCTGTTTGCTGCATGCCTTAAAATCACTGCTCATTAGCTGTGCCAATTAATTTTTAGCCATTTTTACAGCTGCAGCTGCAACATGTCCATGTTCACTAAAATAAACTAATAATCAATGTGCAACTGATATATTTTTTTTATCACTACATGATTATTAATTAAAACATTAAAAAACAACTAAGACTTGATATAAGACTGAAATGTAGAGCAGGGTCCCTAGAGCACCCGAGGGGATTGGTTTGATATAACCTGATGTCAGGTTTTATACATGCACCGTCATTTGTTTTGCATAGACTGAATTTTTTAAGGAAACATGCATAAAATCCATAATGTGTTGAATTTATTCCAGGGTCTTGATTGTATATTAAAACTTATCCTGCAGCATTTTTTAAAAATTAATTCTTCAGAAATGATCAAAAGTGGAATTCCTTGGATTGGAATTTCACCCAATAAAAAGGTCCTGTCTACTCTAGTTGATATATGTATATATATTTAATGTAACTAAAGCCTGATGTAAATCTCTAAAAAAAACCCTTATTTGATGAATGCTCAATGCAACCCCTGATATACAAATGAATATAAATCTCTGGCCCTTCAGAGAAATAACAGGAAGTGTTGCCTGATCATTTGTGGTGAGTTTGCCCCGGTGAGCCACATCGCTCACGTCATCGCTCTGACCTCGGCCCTGAGTTCAGCTGCGACCTTAAACTCTCATCAGGCCTCACTGCACCTTCCATATCACCCCTCTGCGGTCAGATCCGACTGATTTTCAACCACGAGTCCCAACCCAAGATGCGCTACATCAGCTCCGGCTGTCAGCATTGGCAGCTGCAATGCTGCAGTGTCCACAAACCACCCCTCGCATATAAAAACAATCCTCACCGACACGGCAGGAATCGAAAAACACAACTCGGAAATGTGAGCACAGGCTTCTGTGACTCCACTGACAGAAAAGATAAAGTCCAAAATAATAAAAATAAATAAAAAAGTCAGACTTGATATTAAGTTGGCTGATCTCATCTGACTGTGCACCTTTTTTAGGGCACAAGAAAAAAAAATCACTCCCTGGCAGTCCTGTTCTGGCCACTTGCACACGTCTGTGAACCTCAAATGTGCACAGTGAGCAAACATCAGGTTTTCTTTCAAACCGATCCAGCTTTGGGGTCATGATGAGACCGGGGCCTACAGCTACAAACGGAACGATTTTCACTGAAACACTGCAGAGTCCAAAACCAAGTGTTTGAACCTGAGAAACAGGAGCCGCTGTTCCTTTAAAGACGGTGTAAAAGACCAACATAGCCACCGTAATGTCACCTGCTAGTGAAGTGTTACGATTCTTTTGGGGTTATTTCTTGTTTTGCTTTGACGGCCTGTTGTCTTTCGTGTCTTGTTGGTTTTACTTCCTGTCTTCCCCTGATACGTTTGCATTGGCGTAATCTGGAGAAGATCCAGCACATATGAAAGAGGAACAAGTAGATGTGGTCAGAACAGGACTTAAAGGGGGTGATTTAAGAATAACTGCATGACAAGGTGACCTTGAAGAAGAGCTCCACCTAAACTTACACCAGGTATGATTTTTATCTGCTGAGGAGCTTCACGCTTGTGCCATGCATTTAGTGCCAGTTTGAGGGAAAATAATCTCAGGACCTTACAATATTATGATGCTAAATTTCTTGTCCAATCATGGTGTCACACTGTTATTATTATTCAGACTTCGAAAGCAACATTGATCTTTATTTTCCTCACAAATCTGAGAAAAATAAAAATGCTTCCCTACAAACACTGGTGAACTTAAAACATGAAAATGAGGAGCAGAAACACTGTGATGAAGGTGAGAGAGCAGGTAATGCCGTTCTATAGGAGAACCAAATGAACAGGTGGAACGTCACAGGCTATCACATTGACCGGGTAACGTGTAGCTGCTTTCAGATCTCAAACGTGGTCAAGGTGAAGCTCACATCCTCTCTCTGCTAATACTGCCTGAATTTGCCTCCCACCCACCAGGTCCCAATCCTTCTCATCAACGTGACAAATAAAAAGCTTTGAAAGGAAATCCAACAATCGGACATGTTACTCTTTAACCACACTGTAACACACACTGTAACAGATCCCAATCAGCAGCTGTAAACAGTTGGAGTAAGTGACAGGATAATATCTTCTCTTTAGTTTCTGGTGCGTTTGCTCCACAGTTCACTTGCAGTGAGGTGAACATGACCTTTCCTTTTTTTTCTTTCAGCAAATGTAGACAGACACAGTGAAGCACTTCAACGAGATCCAGGCTAGAGTCAAATCCCCCAAAAATCAAAATCACTAGACTTCAGTAGTAGAGTTAGATCGGAGGTGGAGAGGTCCACGTAGGCAGAGGAGCTGAAGTGTGCAGAAAATGCCCAGGAGTTGTGGAACAAGAGCAGGCAGTCCTGGTGTACTACAGTACAATGGTTGGGCTGAATTGCGTTAGTAGCTGAGTGTGCGGCTAGAGCGAGTGGTCGTGGTCCGTATATCAATCGTCCTTTGAACTGTCAGTGACAGCGGCCGCCACAGGAGATGAGGCCGGGCTGCGGCTGCGCTGGTAAAGACGGTAGCCCTTTCGGCAGAGTAGGACAAACCAGTAGACCTGCGGTGCCAGGATGCACGCGTTGCCCAGGTTGGCGGACAGCGGCAGGTGGAAGGGCACGCTGTAGAGAGGGATGCCGTAGTGGCGGCCATACATCCAGTACATGAAGGGGAAGAGGGCGATGCGGCATATGAAGAAGGTGAAGAGGACCATACCGCCATTGACCTTGTGCAGCCAGCAGTCCTGGAGGCTGAGCTGGTGGAGAGGAAAGACAAAAAAAAAAGGAAATGAGGATGAAGAGATATTTTCAGAGGAGCACTGAGAGGCACAGTGAGAACACATTTTCCAAACAGTGCTTCTGCACTGACCTGATGCATCCATCCCATCCTGACTCAAAACAATGAGCACCTGATCCATTCATTTCAGTTGTGCGTGGTTTTTGACACCACATTAGCAGCTCTGAGCCGCAGCGCTAATGCAACATGGAGGAAGCTAACAACAAAGCAACAGCAGCCTGGAGGTGCTTAACTCCGGCTATACCAGTGGCTTTTATTTATATATATGCAAATGTTTTTAATTTATCAGTCAGCTCCGCATCTAGCATCCGTGCACGTGTAGCTGGGCACACCGAAGCATTCCCAAACCAGACGAGAGCTGTAATCTGTCCAGGGTTGAAAACACCTGACCTGTGTGATCTCCAGGAGGTCTCCAGGAGCCCGAAGCTAAGTTTACCCATTCAGTAACCTTGTATTCTTGGAAGTACTTATTTGCCACATTTGATTTTATAAAGGTTGGAAAGTAATGTTCAACTCGAGCCTCACAGTGAGGTTTACTCCTTGTCCGTGTAGGTTCTCAGTCGTCCAGGTCATAGTAGTTTCTGGAGCTTGAAAAAAGGCGACTGGGCTGCTTTTTGTTTCTTGTTTCACCTCTAATCCGAAAGGTTTACCGCTTATTCAGTTAACACTGATATCTGATCAGTAACTAACTTGTATTTGTATTCGGCAGATATAATTAAATGATTCACCAACACTTATTTTTCTCAGTCAAAGGGATACGAAAAACTGGAAATTAAAGGTTCACACGTGATTTTTGTTTGTGGATAGAGTAACATGCAACAACAAAAATCATGCGTGCATCTTTAATGCGAAAGACTCAGTGTTCCCTTTCCCACACAACAGCAATCAGCACTGCTGATTAGAGCACTAAAGCTGTCTGAGAGGTTTCTGTTAGTGCTGACTAACTCCAAAAGAGGTCAGCAGTGAAGCTTTGCTCTGCTCTTTAAGTCTGCCGACACCAGATGTCAGCAAAGACCCGAGAGTTTATGGTCCACCGCTCCCACTGAGGCACACAGTAAGGCTCTTCTATTCTTAGAAAAGATGGTTTGTAAGACAGTCAGCCCTTTTACTAAAGTGTCGGGTATAAAGCTCTTTGTATGGCAAAACTAATGAACATTAGCTGAAACAGCTCAGAGGCAGGGAGAACAAGCAGTACCCAAATGCTGCTGACTGATGTGTTTTTTTTTTTGTTTTTTTTTTTGGTGAGCCATGCAGCTTAATTATTGATAGAACAGTGACAAGCAACATCCCAAACGAAATGGAGATACTCAGGTTTTTGCTGCTGCAGTGCTCTGCAGATCACCTGCGTAGGAACAGCTCAGAAAAAGGATGAATGGCTTTGTTTTGGCTGAAGAAAAGAGAAGTTCGGCCGGAGAGCTGAAGTTCATATCATACATATATTGTACGTTTGTGTGTGTGTCTGTGAGTAAAAGTTTTAGTGAATAAATATATAGCTAAAAAATAACCCCAATTCCAGATAATTTGGGACTGAATTCATTGATTTGCAAATCTCATAAATCCAGATTAACCAGAAACTCATAAAACCAGAAACAGCATCTGTTTAATTCCGTCTGGGAATCTTCCTCGAACTTTGCACAGGATTTGAATTCAGGTCACCTGAACAATTATTTAATATAAACCATTAAATACTTTATTTACACACAATTAGGGATCTAAAGTCATCTGATATTTAATATTTTTCAATCTGTTTTTGTTTTGTTGACTGAATTACTTTATTGCTCTATATTATTACCCAATATTTATATTTCAGTGCATAGTTATTTTATTTATTTTAATTTCAGATACATTTTTACCTTATTAAAATGTTGTATTGTATTTAATTTTTCTAAATTTCTACTTATTCTGTAGTTACATATTTGTTTAACTTTATTTTTTTTAATTATTTATCTACTTTTATCTTTTGTTTTTTGTTAATGGAAAAAGGGCTCTTGAAATTTTAATAAATATGAGGACACCTTCATGCATTTCTTTAAATTACTAAAGTTACTGATTATAAATTCCTGTGTTGAAGCATCAGACATGACTTTATATCCAGAACAAATATTACTTTGCAGGAAGAGATATGGACTGAAATTCAACTATGGCTGGGCTGTACTTTCCTGTAACACCAATCTGCACCACAAGACGGTGGATTTTATTTAACCAGTTAGGCATTAGGAGCACTGGTCTTCTTTACAAGGACACCACAGCAAAAGGTAATGCGTCTTAACCCTTTATTTGTCACGGTCCTGCACAAATATAAACAATTTAAAGATTTTTAGTTAGTTTACAGATTTGGTTTCTCCGACTGAAATAACTTTAGGGTTAGAATAACCTCATGTTTACATAAGGAAAGTGTGATTTCAAACCCTGACAGGATTAGTTTGCTTAGCTAAATTAAAAGCAGTACTTGCATTTGCATACATATTTAATTCCCACAGGGTGCATGGTTTTATTTTTTAAACAGTGAGTCTATCTGATCAGAGGCGAGTAGATAAAAGCAGCTTCTCATTTCAAACCTGCAACTGTGGATTTAATCTGTTTCTCCACACATGATGGCCTGACTCAGAAGCAATAAGTTTTGCAAAAGAGTACAAGTGAAGTACAAGTGAAACGATGACGAAGGATGTTTTAGAGCGGCATGTTACAACTCTGTGCCTTCTGGTCAGCATTTCTTTATACCTGGCTGTGTCTCCTCCATCAGCACCCACCTTTGTCTTCAGTTGCTTTATGTAGCTAATTATTAGTTAAACTGGAAGCTACTAACAGTCCTGTTTTCATTTGTTTTTATTCATTTAGTTTAGTAACAGTGGTTTAGGAGACAAGCCTGAATCTGATGGCCCACAGTCTCGCTGAATCAAGGCCTTCTTCCTCTACAGTTTGTTTCTTTTTTCCTCCCTTATACTTATTAAATAAATATCCATACTGTTGCTGAGAGCCATGGATTTAGCAACTGTAATGGAGCACTATATCACAAATTCATTTTAATTTTGTTTACATCCTGTTCACATTATACATTAAACACATGGAACATAGATTGTCAGCAGAGGATTTGCTTCTGCTCCAAGTCATAATAAAAACATACTCAGGCCACAGCAGCACTTTTTCACTGAAGAATGATTAAAACATTTTGGGAAGAGGTCGCAGCGACCTGTGAAAAAGATTATCTTCAAAGAAATTCCACTACACCCAAAACTCTTTCTACTTGAGTTAAATCCAGAAGCACACAAATATAATAATAATAGTGAAGCAGAAAAGCAAAAAAAAAAAACAAAAGCAAGAACACAACAACCAGACCCACAGAGCGAATGTTATATAAAGATACTGATGGAGAAAAAAAGACTCCAAAGCTGCTCGTCAGTTTAGGACTTCAAGGCTTAAGAGAAAAACTTTAAACATGAGAATCATCCTCAGTCATCAACTGAAGGGTTGACATGAACATAAAAATCAATCTCATGTATGACTACACCTGTAAAACAATGCAGCCTTATCAAAAACATGTTTAAATATAGGCATACTGCACCCCAGCAGCACCAACCAGGACTGAAGGTCTGTATCCTGATCTGTATCCTGACAATTTACAGTGTAGTTACCTTTCTGAGATCATCCCAGGTGGAGTTTTTGATGTGTCAGTTGGAAGGACTCTTTTCTTATTGCTGAGACTTGGCAGAACAATTTAATAAAAAAACAACTTCGATGACTTGGACCTCAGAGGGTTAATGGTGCTGGTGGTTCACGTGCTAACGTTTGCAGCTTTATGTTGGCGCACACTGACTAATGCCTGGCTGTCAAACATACATCCCGCGGGCCGGACGTTGACCGCCAAAGGGTCCTAATCCAGCCCATTAAATGGCTTTGAAAAATGTGGAAACTCTATTAGAAAAAAATCAACTTTTTAATTATAAAGTTCTTTATTTCTTACAGTGTAGGCCCAATGGGCTGTGCCTATGGATTTCTTTATTTTACTTTTATTAGTTTATCATTTTCTACAGCAATATTTCTTTATGAAAAACAGACGTCTCAGGGATTGAATGTGTAAACTTCTTTATACTTAAAGTAAGGGGAACAAATTGGAGGTGTGTGTGTGTTTTTTTTTTTAAAAATAATAGCGTCACTGGTCTGACCCACTTAAGATGAAACTGGGCTGTATTTGGCCCATGATTTAAAATGTGTTCGACATCCCTTGATTAATGCATTCCTTGCACTCCTGTATTTTCACTCTGGAAAAGGTTGTGCACAGCAAGTGGATGAATACAATGCACAGCCGGGCAGGTCTGAGCCCATTTACAGCTGCTAACCTGCTCAGAGGTAGGTGTTTGCCACATAATTTTCCAACATAGGTGTGCAGTAGTTGATCTATCTAACAGGCATCTGCAGCCCTATGATGTCTACAAATACATTTAGCGCTAAAAACTATGGTAAAGAATACAGGGCAGATGCAGGACTTCAAGGTTTGTTTCAGGTGAATGCTCATTTGTACGTGCCATCTCACCTGAATAAGTATCTTCCCCAGGGACACGAAGGGTGTGCTGAGCTCTGTTAGAAACAAGCAGCCGATGAAGAAATCCCCCTGGTCCTTTCTGAAGAACTGAGGAGCAGACAGAGCACACAGACTGAGCAAACAAATGCAAGCATGGAAAACACGCACGCACACACACACACACACGCACGCACACACACACACACACACACACACACACACACACACACACACACACACACACACACACTGAGCAGACAGTCAAGAATGATTTCTTGAACAAACTCAATGGAAAAATGATTCAAAAGATGGGAAATATTAGACTTTACACACGTGTTTAGACTGACTGACACATTTGGAGTGAAGCTACTTTTAACCACCCTCGTGTTCATCTTACAATTTTAATAAAAACATGAAATATTGCTCCAAAAGTAATAGTATTTTACTTAAAGCGCCTTAGAGCGCCTTCAATAGCTTTCTATATTTTTATTTTTCATTCTATACTCTATATTTAGTGTTTTATTGGGGTTCTTTTCTTTCCGGTACATTAAAGGAGGATGTTAGATCAGTGTGGATCTGGTATAGCAGGAAAGCAATGACAGGATTTAAACAGGATTTTTCTTTAGTTATCGCTCAGCAGCAGCTCTTTAAAGGCTTGGTGCACCTGCGACAGACCTAAATCCCCAAACGGCTCTCTGTGATCAACCTCACTTTCATGTGCTGCTGTTGGATAAACAGTTAAAAGCTTCAGGAAAACAAAATTTATCAGATTCATTATTTCTTCACCTAATTTCTGATACTTCCTGGTGGAAAAGCAGTAAGTGGTGGGTGTTCAGAAAATTTGTTTAATTTAAACACGGAAAATCCTGATTCCCACCTCAGCTCCTACCCACTCTGTGCCCCATTTAGAGATGCCACAAGAGCTGTCGATTTGGTTAAAAGTTGATGGCAAAATTCAGAAAACAGGAAAGTATTTGTTTCTCACAGATACCGTAGGTGTCTAAAATGCTATCCATTCACAGAGCGAGTGCAGCCATGTGTCAGGCCTGCAGCCATGGGTGGAGGCTTTGACCTGGTAACTACCATTGTACACAATGAAGAACAATAAAATAAGAACATTGTGTTTAACTGAATACTATTTCTGGCACTGACTAGTCTCTACTTTTAACTATGGAGTCAAGCTGCATTTTTATCTTATTGATATATAAGTGCTAATTGTTTCTATTATACAAACTTTTTTGTGTATTTTTCTTTTTGTGTGAAGAACCTAGTAACACTGGTTTTGATAACTGCTATACAAATAAACTTTATAATTATTACTGTCCACCCAAGTAAAGTGTGAGAAACAGAAATGCTGATTTTGGAGAATGAACTGTAATCACCCTCAACCGTGACTCAACCGTGGCTCAACCGTGACTCTGTGCTGGAACTTCTAGTGAGAATATTACACAGTTAAAGCGTGTACTGTACTCCACAGGTACAAGAGATACTGACCATGTTTCAGTCTGAATGTGGGTTAAAATACATGACTTACACACAGGAGCATCTAAGTAAACCCTTTTAACTGATAATATTAATATACCCTCTACATTTTTTATACAATCCCACAACCACACAGGCAGATATGTTACTCTACCACAACTTCAAGGTGGCCAAAAACGCGTGGGGTGGGGGGGTGATGTCCTGTACATAACTAATGAATGAAGCTTTCAAATATTGACCAGCAGCACAGTGCTGTGTGGTTAGAGCTGGCAGCCTAGAGTAGATGAG